>VZTO01017331.1:81045-131303 GCA_013400615.1 Syrrhaptes paradoxus | reverse complement strand
ACGTGCTGAGGGTGCCTTCAATCCATGTTACTGACAAAGACAAAGATAACACGGGTCCCAGTACCAACCCCTGTGGAATGCCACCCATCACTGGCCTCCACTTGGATATCGAGCCATTGACTACAACTCTTTGAGTGCAACCATCTAGCCAATTCCTTATCCAGTGGGTGGTCCTTCTGTCAAGTCCATGTCTCTCCAGTTTAGAGATGAGGATGTCATGTGGGGTAATGTCAAATGCTTTGTACAGGTCCAGCCCATCTGACAGTCTTCACCCAAAGAGTTCAGACTGCTCTTGAGAAGCAGAATCTCTCTTGTAGGTAGTCTGAAGAATATTTAATGTTCAAACGGGAGCTTTAGCAGGTTTTGGTTCTTAGTCTGTTTCTGTAGAAAGTGCTACTGGTCTAGCCACAGCTGGTCATGCTGCCCCAGTACTTACTGAGCCTGCCAGAGTAGCATCTACTGCTCCTTTCCCACCTGTATGCAGAGGCTATTTCATCAGGCAGTGACCACTATATCTTCCTGGTCTTCAAGTGTGGAATAACTACCTGGTCTGAGTCCTCCCAAAACCTCCATTGGGTAGAACTTCTCCTTGTCCTCAGTATTTAGTGAGTGAACAAATTCTTTTCATCTCTGTGGGCAAGGGGTAACCTGGTGCAGAGAGTACTGAGCTTTGTCAAGAAGGTATCACAATACAATGTCCCTTTTCTTTCTCTTTATAAAGAATATCATTCTCTGCAGGTCAGTGTGCTGTGATATGGATGAAGGTCTCCTGTGTCTGTATTCCAGCCCACCTGTGCAGATAGGTTCCTGAAAATAGTCTCTCAGATGACATAAAAACAGCATAAGGCTTTCATTGCAGTCAATGTTTATATAGCTTCCAGCTGATTAGTGGGATTCTTTAAAATGTAACAAAAGAAATGGGAACACAGGAGCAAAGGTGAAGCCAAAAGAAAACAAACAAAACAAAACACCTTTAAAAGTCATAGAAATGGCAGCACAATTTGTAATAATTACTTTCTAACAGAAATGGCAAAGCAAATGAAAAAGCTCTACACTGTTACTATAAAGAAATTAAATATTTNTTTTCCGCAGCGAAAAAAAAAACCTACAAACTACATTTGACCAAATTGATTCCTGTGACTCAGTGAGACCAGGCAGCAAAAAAGAAGGACCTCTCACAAAACAGGTCTGTATGTAAAAAGTCCTAGTCAAAACAATAATCTGTCAATCTTCTTGCAAAAGGCACTCATGCAAAAAATTAGACCCGATTATGTGTCTTCATGATGAGAAATAAATTATGTCTCCACCTATCTACTCCTCCTGGACTCTGTAGAGTGGATCCTGTAATGACAGTGTACAACCAGACAAATGAGGTGAAAGAAAATTGACCTTTGCAATGTAATGTTTGATGATCTGAGGAGACTGAAGAACCCATTCCTAAGTGCTCCTCCTGAAAAAGCTGCTGCATCATCAACTGGGACACGAAGTTTTTTGGAAAAAACATATCAGCACATTCATGAAGTCTCTCAGCAGACAGAAATACTGCCTCTGGGTTTTAATGATATGGACTTTGCTTGTTTGAGGGGGTAGGTGGGTGTTGATTTTTTATTTTTTCAGCCATTACAACTTGCCCATAGAGATTTGCTTTGTTTATAAACAAAGGTGAAAAAGTCTCTTTGGAATCCCAAGTGTCCTGCATCCCAAAATCAAATGTAACTTAAGTTATATTACAACAATTTTTACATTATATGTTGTAAACCATACAGTTCATGGTATCAAGACAATTTTCTTCCTCTAAAGAAGGCCTTCAAAGAAACAAGGACGGCAATGGTGAACACCTTTAACAAAAGTTCAGGAATTTAAGCCTGGATTCACCCCATTTAAGGCACTTAATTGAAGTGTCCAAATTTAGAGATTAAGTTCTCTGCGTTCCCCATAAAATCAGTGGAATAATAGAGGCATTTCCAGAGAGTGCATCAGGTCTGGACTGGGATTGAAAGCTGGTTTTGTTACTGTTGAGAGAACTTAGCATTTCTAAATTCCCAACATAAGTTTCTCGGGTAAATGCATTTGAGGCAGAGGAATTTGGCCTAGTTATAATTATACTAGTAAAACTCTAAGGAATTGATAGACTTTGCCTTTCACACAAATGAGTTCATATAATGGAAGGAATCTATGGGATTCTTTATATCACATTACACATTTGTCATCTCTGGAATAAAATATAGTGTGATGTATATCAGCAGCTGGGAAGATAAACTGTAATGTACAGCCCTGTGTAAGTCCCCAATCTGGAAAGGACTGCAAAGTGTTTGAGGTACTGCCTCACAATCAGTAGAGAGAACTTTAGTATTAAGTATCCATGGAAAACAGCCATTCACAATTAAAATGAACGGAGAACAATTTCTTGAGAGGATGAAAACTTAAGTTGTCTTGTCAAGGCCCTTCTATCCTATAGATCAATTGTTTTAAGTATAAATAATAGACATGCAAATCACTGGTTTTCCACACATGATCCATATAATATGTATGTAGTCTTCTTGTCTTCTCCTTTACGACTGCTAAACTGCGTTGGAAAACAAGAAAGAAAAATACAAAACTAATTAGCTTTCCTAACAATGATTGCACACAGATGAAACAGCCATCATTGCATTAAATGATTCTGAATGAAAATGCAATTCTTGCTATTAGAAATATGACTGATGAAAAAGAAGCAGTCTATAGTATAGTATGGCGCATACTGTGGGAAACTATGACAAATGCCATGTCTTCAGTGTCACTGTTAGTATCACTCACATGTGTGAATAAGATATATTTGGTCTGAATTTCTTTTGAATTATAAAGTGAAAAAATGTTAATAGTAGCTGATTTGCAGCAGCCTGGCTGTCTTGTATTTCAAGCTCTGTGTAGCCAAAAAATGCACTGAAATGCCACTGGTGAATTCTAATGGCATTATTTTTGGAGTTGCTTCTAATTAGACTGATATTCTTATTTGCTGGCTCTTTCCATTCTAGAATACATGCAAACTTGTCCAAAACTGTTGTGTCCTATGCAAACTTGTATGTCTTATTAAGTCATAATTTAACCAAAGAGCTTCAGTAATGCTTATGAGATGCTATGTGCGGTTCTAATTGTAACAGCCCCCAAAAGAATCAGGGTTTGCACAAATTTCTGGATTCGAAGGGTAGCCTAAATAAGTATCCTGGGGGCTACATCAGCCCTGAAACAGCTTATATCATATAGAAAGCAAATTATAACTTCAGCTAAAAATATACAACAATATAAACAATTTTACTAGTACATATCTTCATCCAGTTCCTCACATAGCTTCTGCCCATCCTTGGACTGTTCCACAAGGGAAAAAGTGAGCATGTGTCAAGCAAACAGATCAGAAATCTGGATGAAGAACAGAGCCAGGAACCTCTCCCAGTGTATTTCCTGTAACCATCTCTCTCTCATTTTAATTAATTGAATACAACAGTGTTTTCTAACGTTCATGAAGAGAATACAATCTTTTAGTTTCAGATGCTGCTTTTATAACACCACAGGATCACTGTCTTGGAAATTGCAGGGCATTGTAGTAGAGTCAATGAAAAAAGCAGCTATAGGCTCAACCATCAGCACTCAAAAGCAGGATTCAGGCCAAAGTCAGATCCCAGTGTAGCTTAGGAAAGAAGAATGTTCTCAATGGAGTGATGATGTTTTGAAAGCAGGCAAGAGAGACCCCAAAGCACAGAGCAAGCTTGTGAGCTATGCAGTAATGGAGAGCAATCACAGAGAAAGTGTAGCATCCTTCATGCTTCTCCTGCCTCTTTTAGTTCTGCTGACCTGTAAGGTCAGGACTACAAGTTTTTACTGTACTTTGGCATTCTTCATCATCATCCACTTTTTGGATTTAACACCTTCTTCACTGTAATCCAGTTGGTATCAGAAGTACCAGAGAAAGCACTACATTTCATACGATCTATAAAAATATTTCTCTCATGCAGTTATTGTTTATTCTTTGAAATGTTAGCATTCACTTTTACCATTAGAGGGCTGTATTGTTTGTTACTTTTTTATCTGTTGCCTGTTTTATAATTGTTTGTGTCTGTCAAAAGCTACCTGTAACAACATAACTGTGTGTCGCGGTGGGGGGGCAGTATCACTGTGTATCACTCATTTGTGTATTTGTATATAGTATTATTTCCAATATTATGGTAGTTTAGTTATTAAATTGTCCTTATCTCAACCCACGAGTCCTTTTTTCCATTTACCCCTTTAATTCTCTCCCCTATGATTGGGTGGGGGCAGGAATTGTGTGAGCGGGTGTGTGTGGTTTGGCCCCCAGCCAAGGGCTAACCCATCACACCGTGACACATCCAAGTGCTTTGTGTTTCACCCAATAAGTGGTATGTATCTTGTTCATTACCACTATCAGGATTACAACAGAAAGAGGTAAAGCAGTAGGTATTCTATAAAACTCCTTGGTTAACCTGAGAGGTTATTTCTGCTACTACTGGTGACTCAAGACATAGTTGGCCTACTTTCTCAAGGGGAAACAGATAGAGCGGACTTTTATGTGAAAATTGAAAGGGTAGTTTCAGAGAGAAAATCTGTCCTTGCTGAAGTCAGGAAATATGACACTGAATCGAGTTCAGGATTTCTCTTGCTTCTATCCTAATACATTAAAAACCAACAAGAAAAACTCCTACTGCTAACTGAGGAGGTTAAGATGAAACTTTACACATAGCCACATGTATCTGTAACTTCCCAGTTTAGGATTTATTAATGCTTCCTATCATACATTTGGGGTACTGACCATCAGTGTCAGATACAGGCACAGTTTGAGTGGGGAGAGGGAGGAAGGAGGGGGATTGAAACAGCTCATAACTTTCATCAGGAGCAAATCATACTTTCTACTTAGCAACTCATAGGTCCAAAGAGGTCTGCAATGAATTCATACATAAAGATAGATATCTTGTATAAATTATGGTGGGTTTTTTTAATGCAAACCAGAAGTAGTCTGGCTAAGTAATTCCATAAGGTTTTTGCGGCAGTGACTGTACTGTATTTTCTGACCATCAGGAAGTACAAATGCTTAAACACTGTGACTGAGTTGTCACTGTCTGATGGAAGGAAACTTTTTACACAGTAGAGTCAGCAGAGATGTTCATTAGTTAGAAACTACATATATACATATGCAAACTAAGGTGAAGCAGATAGCACTTTCCAAAGTTACCCAAGTAATGCAGTACCAAATCCAACTCTGTACAACACCCGGTAATATCAAAAGACAAAATTATTTGACATTTGCCATTATAGTGAGCTCACTGGGCTTTGTTAACTGGCTTATCTCATGCATCCAGATTAGAAAATGTCAAACTGTAGACTGACTGTTCTTCTGAGCAGTCAGTATCAAAACAGCACTCCACTATATTGCTGGGCTTCAGGGGACATTTTAAATGACACAAATGACACGCAGACACTGACTTTCATTATCTGGATTCAAAATTGTTTCAGAGGTTAGGGACATTAAGGGCTCTGATTCTATACATCAGGAGAAAATTCTATCAAAATACCTTGTTAACCAGGGCATACACATGAAAGATTACCATAACTCTTCATGAATAAAGCTACGTTCTCTTTTCAGCAAATCTTTTAAAGACATGATTATGGCCCTTGATGTTCAGCAAGCCATTTTAGGAGCACATGGTAGCCACATAGAGAGGCACAAATGTTGGAAAAACTAGAAAGTCAAACCTTAATATTCCACATCAAATAAAATACAACAATTTTAAAATGCCCCAGGTCCTTTAAACATCAGTATGTTTCACATAGCCAGTCAGAAAATTTGGTCCTTAAAAGTGATCCTCTGCTGGTTTTACATTCTAGTCAGAGTCCCTAACACATCTCTGCTCCTGACGTTTGGAGAGGGAAGTAACTGTGTAGAAATGGTGTAGTAGGCATATGGATCTCCACTGAAGGCGGCAGAAAGGAGACCAAGCTACCTGTTATCCTCTCTGCTTCCTAATATTAGACTGTGCAATAAGAAAAGCAGCTCTCAGAAAAAGACAAAAATTTACCTTCCTAACACAAAGACCGCATGTCTGCCATGAGCCATGGGATTTATTTTTATGCACACTAGCCACACAAAGTCATGGGGGAGGACAACAATCAAAGAAGCAAACAAACAAAAAATNAAAAAAAAAAAAAAAAAATTTATAAAATACTACAACAAAAAAACAAGAGGATTTTTTTTTTTTTTAAATCAGGAACACTATCTTCGTCAGGAAAATTAAAAAAAAAATCAGTAAAATATTGTTAAAATTCTAATAATTGTATCTACTGTTCTTTCATCTGTTCGCATTACTCTATGGCTTTCGTCTTTGAATTTTAGCAACAGTTCAGGATCCCAGTGTGTCAAGTGCTGTAGGTAGTGGTGCTGTAGATGTATAAACCTGTTTTCTGCTCAGAGAGACTACAATTAAACTATATGACAAAACAGATGGACAGAGACAGATGGGAGGAGTAAAGGAAAACAATGAGGCAACATTTGTGGGTGTGATTGGCTTCTGATCTCAGTACACCAAAAGCCCAGCAGTCCCCACGTTTGTGACCACCACACCAAAGAAGAATGGTGGTTTAAGAAGTGGTTTGAAAGGGAATAACACAGAGTTCTATGAAAGACTGTAGGGAATAAAAAACAGGTGGAGATGTCTCTCGATGCCTGAATGTTCAGAATTTAACATGGGTGTGATGAAAGTTGGCCTCAAAGACCACCTGGATGAGGAAAATGACAACTTGATACTTCAATAAGACCTGAAGAGCCTGACAAGTTAAAAAAGTACTTTGTTTGATGCAACACAGAAGGGAAAAGCAATTGCAGGGTGTGAAAGTTGAAGTGAGGGACTAGGAAAATGACCTTAGCAGCAGCTCTCTACATGCACACTGGCAGAGCAAAACTACCTTTGACAGTAACAGACAATGTAATGCCACAGCAACTGAACTGTAAGATGGCAAAGCTGTAAGAATTTAAATGGACAATAAAACTGTTTTGTTGCAGTGCTCTGCAAGCTCCCACCACTGCTGAAAAAGAATCTACCACATTTAAAAATAGGTTTAACATGTCAATGTTAAATGGCACTTTAAATTAAAGATTAAAGCTAGATTATAAACCTAAAAGACAGATTACTTACATCTGCAATGATGCAGAAAAGAGGTGTCTCAGAGGAAAAAGAAAAAGATGCTTCTGTGAGGAAAAACATGCCAGGAAGCAGTGGCAAGAGTCTTGAAGATAGTGACAAGGTGATTGAAGGTTGGGGTAAGAAAATCCACTAAATGAGAGAAGAGCTGTTAACTGGGGAACAAAAGCAGAAAAGATGTAGTAAAAGTTTGGTAGCAATTCTTCCATAAATGCTCTGAGTGCAGAAAAAGACTCAGGGGAAAAGGCAATGGGGATGAAACTGGGTTTGATTCTAGCACAGACTAGAGTGGGGCAGAAAGAAAATATTTAAGTATGAAAGCAAGCAAAATCCTGACAACTATGTTAACAGAGGAAGGAGTATAGAAGGGAAATCAGGAAGAAGAGCAAACCTATACAAGGCTAAACTGTAAAGAGTGGGAGGAAAGATGGATGATGGCAGGAGACCAGTAGGTACCTACATGACCTTAGGTGAGCTACTTGCTGAAGATTTTTAGTACCCAAAAAAAAGTACCTAAGAAAGAAGTATACCTAGTGATTGCCAGAAACAAATGTCAAGGGGTCACTGAACAGAAGACAGACACCTTGTGAATGAGGGTCTTTATAAACAGGACTCCTTCTGTCAGCAAGTAGGCAAATATTACATAGTACATTTTTGCCTACAGGACAAGAGAGGGACTCAGTGTGGTATGAAAGCCATGAGTCCAGACCTGCTGCAAAGGTCAAGAGTCAAGTTTAGAAAAACAATGAAAAAAAAGTCATCAGGATGCCAGTAATAAGAGAAACATGTATTGGGGAACAGAATAAAAGGTACTTTAGAAAAACGTAATTCTGGTCTGTTCTACTGCAGTCCACATATAACGCACGAGAAAGGAATATTTTAAGATTAAATATCCAAGACTAATATAGGCTGCACTAGCAAGTGTTTGTCATCTTAGTATTTCTGGATTTCACATTCATTGCTCAAGAGTTATATTTGGAATGAAATGTGACTCAGAATGAATTACCATTAATTTGGGGCAGGTNAGTGGTGCTCAAATTTGTTCGGGTGGGATTGTGTCTCCCCATGTGTACTGACACATTCTTATCTATTGTATGTGGGATGAGGTGGCAATCAGTATTTCCAGAAGTGAGCTCTAAGTCTTTTCAAACCCCCCAAATTTGACCACTATCCTTCACTGCCTGGATGTTTTCAGAACTAATAGATTTCCATGGTTATTTCAAATTTTTTTCAAATGTTTTCCGTTTGTACATTCAAAGTCACCTGCTATTATTGTCCCCTATCACTTCCTCTTTTCTAGCCCTACATAAAATATTTCACATCATTTTTTTAAGAATTGTATAGAATTTGTGCAGAACTCATAAATACTGGAAGTGAGAGGAAAACTGATGTGGAAGTAGGGTTAAAAATCTCAGTCTGGCTGAAAATACTTCACCAATAGACATCAGAGGCTGATGCTTATTTCTGAAATAATTTCTTAAGCTGTTTGCTTAAAATTCCATTGACATCTGTTTCCCTGAGCTAGTATTACAGCACTTGAAAAATCTAATTCTCAATACCAATAACAATTCTGCAGCCACATTTCACAGCCTGTCATCTAGGAAGGATCTGTTTTCCCCCATTTTTGCCATACACAGTTAAATGTTCAATCTTTAAATTGGTTTTCTAGATTTCTATAATTTCTGTAAATAGTAAGATACCTTCCACCCTCTGCTGTGGCACAGAAATTGTACCCGGAGACTTCCAGAATATTAAGTTATTCTTGCATGTTTAGCTTGATAAAAGAATACCAAGAGTTTTGCTCTAGGACTTCTATAATCTGTACACAATGTAAAAGTAGTACAATGAGAGCATTATACCACAAAGAAAGCAGAAATAGGTTTAGTTTTTATTTTTCATTGTAATACTTGGAAGCATTTTAGGAAAGCGTGCAATTACTATTAAGTACATTCTAGAGTTATCCTGAATAAACAAATAATATTTTTTAAAACTGTAAAAATGAATTTTAGTGTTGCAGTCTTCCTAATTATATTTTTAATTCTGAAAGTCACTCTCACAAAAGAACTTTGGTTTGGCCTTTCTGTCAGTTCAGTAGGAATTAATTTGGTCTCTCATTTCTCGTTATAAAAATATATGTAATAGTAGTTCTCAGCCCTCAGAGAAGAAATTAATGAGTATTTATTGTATTCTACTATTGTATTCTATTTACTTGTATTCTAAAATCATAAGGACTACACAAAAGCAAACACATAGGTAATGGAATATTTTCCGTGTAACCAGCTGTGCAAAAAATGGGAAAACTAGACAAAAGAGAAACTTGGATTTCTTTCAGTTCAAAGCTCCAAGCCCCATAAAATGAAAGTTAATATTAACTAAAAAATAATTAGTTTGTAATAAAACATACACTCCCCCCAGGCTTGTGAACTTTAACTGAAGTTTTGCTTTACGTACAAACAGTAGGAATCCCTGCTTAGTCAAACAAACAAGAAGCACTACAATCGAGGGAGAAAGAAATACCAATGTATACTGGTCAAGCAAATGCAAGACCAAAAGCGTAGAATAGAAATAGCGATAAGGATTCTAAGTCACCCAACATTCTGCAAGTTTTACTTGCAGACCTAGAGTTTAAAACTGGAAATGCAGTTATGTTTTTGAAGTCTGCAATCACATGCCTCCCTGATTTTCCAAAGCGCTCAGAACCCAGCAGCTGCTGCTGAGATGCATGCCTATAAAAACATCATTTGCATATTTGTTATCCAGACATCCCCTGTCCCAGTGCCAAGTTCTCAGCTACGCTGGGAATGACTTTGAAGCCCACGGCAACAGTGGGCATTCAGAAATTTTGTAAATCAGATCAATGCTTAAATATAGTCTTCAAAGTCAAAATTAAAGCTGCAGGTTCCAGTGCATGCTGTGTGGCAACACAAACAGTGAAAATGCTCAGCGCTGAAGAAATATTCATAGTCTGTAGTGACTCAAACTATAAAGCTGCTATGCCAAACTGTGCAGTCCCTGGTGCTGGAGGCACAAATCAGGTGGAAGAAGAAAAGTGGAGATGTGACTAGGGGTAACCGCAAAAAGAGGTTAAGAGGAAGAAAGTTTTGGGGAAGCAAAGCCTAAAGAATGAAAATATTAATATATCTTAAATACCTTCTTAGATACTTTTCAAACACATGAATAGGCATATGTCAAAGAGAAAGAGTGTAAGGCCTCCATCAAGTGTCAGAGGGAATTTATTAACTGAAGAAGACATTGCCAAAATGTTAAATGTCCAGACTCACATTTCCAAGAAAAGGATGAGAGACAGATATGATAAAAAACAGAAAGGATTTTTTATTACTTTAAGAGAAATGAAAATCAAGTGAATTCAAACATCTTGGAACACAGAACTAATAGAAAGTAACAGAGAAAATGGGAAAATATTAGGTATATTGTAAAAGTCTTCTGAAATTGGAGTCTGGAGATCACAAATCCATGACACTAACTGGGGAAAAGCCAGCTGGAAGAGAATGAAGAAAACACAGCAGAGTACCAAAACTCTGTGTTATATATGCAAAACTCATGTTTAGTACAGAGGAAAATCAGTCTGAGCTATAATAAAGTGTTTTAAGATAGAGACTATAAACAAGCTTGATTGTTTGGGGGTTTTTTTTGTTGGTTTTTTCTTTTTTTTTGGATGCCAGGTAGTCTTTTGCTGCTTAACACTACTTCAATTTAGAATTAGGTAAAGATCTTCCTGAGTATCTAACAGGTGATTCGCCTGCATAAATAAAAAGTTTGAGGTTCAAGCCATGCTTAGAAAATACTAAATTTATAGCCCATAAGGACATTCTTATTTACAGCAGGGAAGAAAAAGCTTCTTATTTAAATTCCAAAGTTTCATTCATAGTCTCTGCATGAAGTTCTGTAAATGACCTTTGAAATACATTTAATTAAAAACCCAACAGCAAAACTTATTTTTTTTAACCTAGAAAATGTTTTAATATGCAACCATTTCTTTTAGTTTGAGACACAGTATAGCTTTCTATGTATTAAATGAAACCTAAACCAAAGGAAACCAAAGGCTGAATTCTACACTTCTGGATCGAGGAAACTATTTGGCTGGTAAACCGGACTCTTAATTGTAGGATGTGCTGTCTTTGCTTTTCTACCCTTTACAAAGTGACAGGAGACAAAGTGTTAACAGGATATTTCTTTTTTACATACAGAAGAGCCAGAGGGCAGCCACTTACCATTTTTTTAAGAGCATCTGTTTATTTAATTCAATGCTTTAGAACACTGCAACTATCCAAGGAATGCAAAAGGTCAATTCCATATTGATTATATTGTATGGTGGGGACAATCTGAATGTAATGCTTTCTGATGTGCTATGCTGAAAGCAGTGGTTCTGTAAAGATAAATGCCCACTGTATTCATTTCATGTTGCTTTCCCACTTTCTACTTCAAGCGGTTTCTGGCTGCAGAAGTGACATAGATCTCTATCCATTACTAACTTGAAAATCTGATCTAAAGCTGTGTGAACCTGGAGGCAGTGCTCACTAAATTGGTATTAAAACCCATATGAGGAATTACATAATCCTTTAAAGAACATTTCATTTGCCAGTGACCTTTTCAGCATTGGAACTAGTTTGTTTGGCAATGATTTTTGCTAGAATAATCTTCAATACTTGCATGCACCCTTTATCTATCAAGAACCCTGAATCTTTTTCCACAGCCCTGTTGTATTACACTAAACCGTGCCAGGTAGAGGGCTTTAACACAACCAATATAACTAAGATATACTGGATATATTGTTAGTCAACTATGAAAAGTTGTCTGTAGGTGCAGCTGAGGATACACTAACAGCGGTGTGCAGTGACAGTAAAATTGTTTATTTATGAATCAGTTCCAGAAGCAACCTATTGGGCTGCAGCTTCAAAGCCTCAAAATCACATAGAGTCCCACTGATGTTAAATCTGGCTAAAAAAAGATCAGATGCAACATGCCTGTGTGAGTGTGTGAAATACCGGCTTGCGCCAGGATGCTTCCAATGCTTAACATGTGTTCATGAAGTTTTGGTTTTGTTTGGGTTTTTTTTTTTTTTTTTTTTTTTCCTGCTAGCCATGTCAAGTAAACAGTCAGAGGAAATTAAGCCTGCACTAGGCTGACCAGAGATACTGAGCTATGTGACATCTTGATCTCATCTTCCACTGACGGTTCCTCACCTTTGTCACCAAAAGAGTAAGAAGCTTATTAGAACAATTGCTGGCCTTTTTCTTTACCTGAAATGCTGCAACAACAACAAGGAATACGCTATTCCTTCTGAAATTGTCTGAAGGTCCCTGGCTGTGGGGCTGTCCTTACCAGAGGAATAAGAATGAATCAAAACCCCAGCTACACTCAGAGTTCAGATCAAGACATTTCTTTTTGCAGGAACCTTTTAACCATAACAGAAAATAAAGCAGAAAGGGGAAAAAATGGATTCCAGCTGTAGTTTATCTTTTTTTCTTCAACCTTGAGATCTTTACAAGTGACATACTGACACACTGTAATGCACTGACATAGTGAGAAATGAGGTAATGCAGAGTTTTTCAGAGGGTGTTTTGAAGTACAGCAGGTATTATATTGGAGTTGTACTAATAAAGTTAGTCTCTTCAAATGTACAGGAATAATTTCTGTGTTTGTTTCTAGTAGTCAAAAAAGAGAACTAGCCAATCATTCCCTCAGACAGGCTATCAGATCCTTTGAAAAGGGGACACCCATTATCAACCACCGTGAATAAATCTGTGAAACCGCATTCCAAGTGTTGAGGTCCAATTTATCTTGCTAAAATCTTCTTCTAAGTGATTTTATCAAGAGGTGGTCCTCAGCAGAGACTTAGGGAATGAAATATTTTTTTGTGGCTGTTATTGCTCTAATATGTATTTTTTTTGAGCTGAAGGTTGAGATGGAAGCTCCTCAGCCTCAGAATCGAAAGAATACTTCATACAATGCTTTCAGACTTAGAAAGGCTTTGATGACATTATCTTACTAATGCTTTCACTGTCTTTTCTTGGAAAGCCATAAAAAAAAAATCTCTCTGCATAGGAAGGTAACGTGTACTATGAGGGAGGACAAGAGGTGAACCAGGAGAAGGCACTTTTGAAATACTGTTTGAGAGTGGCTCCCAGCCTGCTTTTCTCCATCAGCCTTTCATTTAGATGAAAATCAATTAAATTAATAACACCTAGTCCATAGGTAGCGTGTACAGCTTTAAATCCATTGATTTTGCTAAGGCTATAATGTTGCATACGTGGTGCAATCAAATCTGTATTGCTCAAGTACTTATCAAGTCCCTTATCAAAGACTTCAGTTTTGTTCTAAGAAAAAATAATGTACTCGCAGTGTTTATATGAGAACCAATAAACTATGAAGATGATCTGAAAAATGGTTGTGTTATTAGACTGTAAAAGCACTTTATAATGTTCTCAGAACTTAATTTAAATTTTCTGCATTAATTTAGCAATATTTACTTTGTTTTTAAGATTGTTTGTTTTTTTCTCCAATTCTACAATCCATGCTTTACTCTCACTTGAGAATTAAGTTGGGATTCACTTCAGAAAAATCCCTTTTTTCCTGTCAAGCGATACATATGTATTAGTATCTCGTTTCCGTGTTAAAACTGTACTGCACAGGAAATTAAATTTCAATGGTTTAAACTATTCTCCAAAGTGTAACTGATTTCTGTAAAAATGCCCAAATATACCTGAGGAAAGCATACCAGTCAGGCGAAATAATGTCTTGACACATGGCAGTCATTACTGGTGGGTACTGTGGTGTCATTTTCACAAGTCCCATATTTGGATGCTTTTTCGGTGGGAAAAACACAACAATGTCTATTACCTAAGGCAGTAAGTAAATTTTTTTTGAGAGGGCTCAGGGGAAGAATTGTATACCTTGACATCTTTGTTTTAAGAGACCAAGTCAAATTTAAGTCCCTTCTGACACTTTCCTCAATGTCTTAAACCCTGACAGCTATTTCTGATAGGATCTATTTTTCATGGAGCAAATAGATGGCTTATATTTGTGGAGACTATAAAAAAATCAAGTGATTTGATACATTTTAATAGAAAGAAGAGACAGAAAGGCAGTTTCTCAGGCATGATAACCACTGGATGCCCTGGATTGAGGGTGCCCTGCTGTCTTCTCCTTTCCTTCACTCTCTTCCTCTCACTGAGAAGTTGTTCCAATTCCACCAGGCACCGGTTTTGCACATCTTAAAACCTGACAAGGTCAACTAACTGGGGCAAAAACTCTCCACATTTTCCATTCCATCCAGTTTCAGGGAAGAGCTGTCTCCCCAGTGTCTAGATGAACACAGCAGGGAGGACCATGGTGAGAGAGAATTGCCAGGGGCTGGACAACACCAGGAGGAGGTACCTGGTGGAAGAGGAGTCTGCAGCATTATTATAGCCTCAAACCCTTCTAGAGCAAGCCAGTAAAAGATTCCTAAATACCGTTCTTGCTATTAGGCAGTTCAGTGTGATAAAGATGTCTCATTCTTTTCATTTAGCAATAGTGAGAATTTGTATCATGGAAATGATACTGCAAACAGGAAACTGAAGGTTCAGAATAATGGGAAGAACAGGACTCAGCCATTTTTTTTTTTACATTAAATAACCAAAGTGGGATGGGAAGAAAAAAGAACCAAACAAGCTAGCAACAATATTTTAGAAATGCAGTAATCGAATTGGAAAATACATGAAGTAGCAAAGCTCATTTTCATAACAGAAGAAAAAAACCAGGCAAAATTAAAAGGAAGTGAATCCCTTCTCATACAAAACAATGCCGCTTCACTATAACTGATCTATATTTCAATGTGGCAACAGAACCTCTGCTGTAACAATAAACTGAATAAAAAAGAACATTGGAGACAAGTCAGTCACTTAGAAAATTAGTCCTCACCCATTTTAGAGTGTTTTTCATTCTGCTTGGAATTCATTATGTACAATGTCACATATTATTGCACACTCCTTCAGAAGATAAAAAACGTTTATTTCCATGTTTATGAAATGTTATTTTAATTTATTCCATTGCTCTCTTACCAGATTTTATTTTCCTGTAGCTGGAAAATTTCTTTTTCTCACTGATCTCTTTCTGCTCCCTATTTCACTCAGTATTGCTTTCTTCTAGTTAAGTAGAGCAATAAGATTTACCAGGAAACACAGGTGAAGCAGTCTTGGGGCTATAATTCTATATATCTCTAACTGGAACTACAGGGGACAAGACAAAATGTTTCCTGTCAATATCTGATGTTTTCCTTAGTTAGTCTCATTCAGCTCTGACTTCAGGACTTGATCTTGAAATAAGGTAGCTCAACATATCTAGAAACTAGGTTGTTGTAATATCTGCTGTCTCTAGTGTACCAGCATAGTACACAGAGGTGGAAAAAGAAACTGTTAGCACTGCTTATTCATTTCAGTTTTGAACACTGAATTCTACCTGCAAACCTGATATTTGTTTTCTCCCTTTTATAGTTCAGTGGCTTCAGAGCTCTTTTTCCCATCCATTTTTACTGTAATCATTCAGTCAGTCATTTTCATCTATATTTCCTTCTGACAATTTCCAATGAAAATCTGTGAATCTCCAGGTGCAGGTTTGTCTTAATGTTTGAGTCAGTAAACTGGAGATTTGACAAAAGAGGCATGAGAAGGAAAGGTGACAGGAGTATCTCACCAGGATGAACAAATCTGATATTCTGTGAATTATATTAGCCTTATTTCAAGTTCAATGATTACTTGTAATTCTCAGAAAACAGGTAGTCAAAACTGTACTGGATTAATCTTCAAGAGACTATGTTGATTTTATTAGTAGCCTGTTTATGGAGATATACCTTCTCTGCTCAGTTTCTCATACATTTCCATAAAAAGCTTGTGAAAAGTTAACCTCTTTTTAAAGAATAGTATTGCTGAATGCCAGGCCTGTAAACCTGAGCTGGGATGGGAAAGGCAAGCGACTTCTTACCAAGACAGGCATGGTCACCCTCAGCAGAGAAGACTGTGATTCAAACTCTCTTCATGTTGCTGCTTATGCTGGAGCCCTCGACGAGTGCAGCTCACTCTTCTGGGCATGTGCTGGCTCAGCAGGACTAAGCAGAAGTAAATAATTCCTTTAGACTTTTAGGAATTAAGAACACAGTTGCTATGTTCTGACAGAAATGCCTGTCTTTCTAGTTGCTTCTCTCAGGTGCCCCCATTTCAAAGAACCATTTGTCCAACACCCTGCACCTATATAGCTTCTGTGTGTCTTTGGCATCTGTGCTCAAACATGGGCTCTGTCTGACAACACCAAGTTGTTCACGACACCTCTTCAGTACAGCTTGTAGAAGGCAAAATTTCTGCATAAGCCAATTTCTTCATAAGGACATATATTCATCCTAGGGCATCCCTTTGGCTTGTTCTGGACTAAAGCCAAATCCGAGCCAACATGTATTGTGGTCAAACCAAGATTTTTAGCTGGAGTTAAAGTTTAGACTTATAAGTAAGCTATTAGTATAGACCCAGCCAAACTGCTCAATTTGTTCAAATTGTTTGTTGGGTGGTCTGGTTGTCTGTGTTACCTACTGCACAAGCTGCTAACAATCAGTTTCTGCCTGAAGTTGTTGGAACTGAAGCAGAAGCACGACCTGCAACTGCAGCAGAGAGTTGGGATAAACATAGTCTGGGATTTATTGTATATATATTTTTAATTATAGGTATATTTTCAAAATATGTATTCAAAATCATAGTCTGACACCATGTGATGGAAAATAATGGGTTAAGCAGCTATGCAGTACAGTTAGAGACAAAGGATTTACTTCATGATTGTGAAACTCATCACCAATACCTTCCTTGAATCAAGCTGCTGTAAAGCTTTGTGAGCTTTATTGGTCCTGCTTGTGCTATATGACATTCTCGTGGTCTGTGCTACTAAACTTCCAAGGCCAGATTCCTGTTACTGAGCAAAGTGAGACCATAGTCACAATTCAATTCCTAGGCACTTGCTGCTTCATCAGAACACTGGATGGTATGGACATGGCAACTTTTACACTCTATACCAATTATCCATTTCTAAATCTCAGGTGATTTTAGTGTGCTAATGAGCCATAGGCTATCGATCCATGGAGAGAAATCATAAAGAAAAGATCATAGAATCATAGAGTGGTTTGGGTTAGAAGGGACCTTAAAGTTCCAACCCCCCTGCCATGGGCAGGGACACCTTCCACTAGACCAGGTTGCTCAAAGCCTCATCCAGCCTGGCCTTGAACACCTCCAGGGATGGGGCATCCACAGCTTCCCAGGGCAACCTGTCCCAGTCCCTCACCAGTCTCACAGTGAAAAATTTCTTAATATCTAAATCTGCCCTCTTTTGCCTTAAAACCGTTACCCCACGTCCTGTCACTCCACTCCCTGATAAAGAGTGACTCCCCATCTCTCCTGTAGGCCTCCTTTAAGTACTGGAAGGCTGCAAGAAGGTCTCCCTGGAGCCTTCTCTTCTGTAGGCTGAACAAACCCTACTCTCTCGTCCTGTCCTTAATACGAAGAAATAAAAACCACACAAGCATTTGAACTGTAGAGAGACAATTAAACTGTAGATGCAAGATCATCTATGAGCCAGTTATATCCATTACTACTCAGAGCAGTGGTATCCATGTGTATTTGCTGGCCACAAATAGTTTCATATACAAATACTCTGTTTTTCAGTTGCAAAAGCTGAACTAAAGACTTCAGTATAAATAGGGTCAATTGGTAATGTGGACCTTTTTTGGTTGAAAAGTTCCTAGTGAGCAGCCTGTTAAGAAGCCACTTTAGATCAAGGGCTGGAAATCCTAGAGAGAGGAAATAAAAGGGGTGTAGCCTGCACATAGTTGAGGGACTGGACAGCTGGGGAGAGAATTGAGTCCAGGCACCCCAGAGAAAGGAAATAAAAGCATACTATAGTAAACAGTACATAGAAAGCTGAGAAGGAAGAAAAGGAAATATGTATGGTCCTTGCCATGTAAGATTTTGGGAATACAAAACAGGAAAAATCGAGGGGGATCTTGGCTGTGGGAAGGCTGAGAGGGCAGTCTGCAAAGGGAGCGAGAGGGACATGAAGGAATTGCAAGAGCCTGGCTAAGTAGTAGATTAAACCAGAAGAAATGCCATGACCTAATCTAAATGGGAACTATGAGGAACTTATTCTCTGGGAATAAGCAACTGCAAACAAGAAACTGGCTAGACTATCTAGGCTGACCTTAAATCTGGAAAGGTAAATGAAATAATCTTTGGGGAAATCTAAGATACTTCTGACTGCTAGATACTCTTTAATATTCTGGTGTATAGCTCTGGGAGAGGAATTTTCTTTTTGAGAGCATGTTGATTGAGAATTGTGAGCAGTCTCAAATGGTGAATGCAAAAGATCCTTGAGCGATGCTTACTTATTAGGTTCCTATTGGTATCATTCCAACTAACAGCCACCACGCATGAGGTTGCAAACTGGCAAATCTAGCAAAATGAAAGCCACAGACAAATGAAAGTCTTTAAAATTACATTAACATTATTTGTTGTTCATGAGGTCCTTCTTACAGGAAAGAGGCAAATCAAAAAAAAAAAAATCCATCCACAGAACCAAGGAAGCTGTTGCATCATGTTCTGAAGGAGTATTCCTTATTAAAAAATATGGTTTCTGGAAATAATATTCTTATTCTGAATGTTTTCTATTTAAGGCATTAGAATTATACTCAAGGTGATAAAGGAAAATAGTCAATATCTCTAATTGTATCAGAATTGTATGCTGATACTAAGCCAGGACCATCTGCTTAGTAAGAGAGCAGACATTTGCGAAACAAGATATAGTTGGTTTGTTTCATCCATGTCAAAGTTAAATGGTGGTGCCACCTCACAAATCAATGAAATGGTGTTTAAATTATGAGGTGGTCTTTCAAAGGTGGAGTTAAAGACAAGCATAGATAATACTTTTTTTTTGCACATACTCTCTCTTCTCATGTTACTTTGAGTTTCTTACAGTTTTACCACAATGAAATAAGTCCTACTGTTCATTACTGCAATAGTCTTGATTTGCAAGCCATTTATGTTTACTGATAGACTGTAAACACCAACATGAGAACTTCAAGTGTTACTGACAAGATATGGGCTATGGCAATGTTTATAAAGGTGTGTATCTTATTAACTAGATTGTTGACAGAAAACAGCATTTTAAAGAGATCATCCAGCCAAACAGTGAGCAAGACCAAAGCTGAATTAAACATGGCTTAAGAAGTCTTCTGGAAACGTGGCTAGATTTTCATATTTTTCAAGTTAGAATGATTTTTATTCATATACTTACTAATACTGACTTTTTTGTGTTAGAGCTCAGGAGGGGAAAAGCATCAAACCACTCAGAATTATTGTCCTTACAGTAGAAACTAAATGTCAAGATCTGGCGGTGATCAAAGTAAATTAATTTCTATTGTATTCCTGTTCTTCGTGCTTTGCTAAGTGAATTTACTGCTTATAAAAGGTAACAGATTGACTGTCTGGTGAACAGAGGTCTTCTATAGATCTTCTGAACAAATGTGACAATGTGAGATACCAGATGTTGTCTCGCTAATGTACCACTTTTCTGACCGGAGAGAGCACCACGAGGGATCGAACAGAAGATCAGTTGCAGTCCCTAGTTTATCTGTCCAGGCACTTGGTAATCCCAGAGCCACTGTGGGTGCTGATGAACTTCTGTCAGGAACGTGAATGGGACAATACTTTAATTTCACCACAGGTTCCTGACCTGCCCCAAGACCTGAACTATTCAACAGAAATGGAAAATATATTTATATGGATATATTTTTATGTGTACATGTATCTGCTCATTATTTCATGTCTAGGTATTAATTTTCCCTTGTGAGGCATGATGCAACTATAAAATATCCACTTTAACATAATAAACAGAACATTTTCAGGTTAAAATGAATCTGTGAAGGCTCTACAGTCCCATAAAAGCAACTTGCAGATGAAAGTTCTAACATGAACACCTGGAGAGTAAACATGGTTGAATTCACAACAGATTTCCCTGATTTGTTTCAATTTTATTGGACAAATATTTTTCCTAGTGAGTGTTGTAGAATTTGTTTTATGTGTGTAAAAAAGCTGCATAGAGATCAACTTTTATTCAGTTTTGAATGGAAGATGAGTTCTCAGCAATAAGCTGGCTTTCTCCTTGAAGCTTGTTAGGGCCCTTCACCATTTAAACTGCTAAGAATTTGAGGCAATCCTTAGAATAACAATTTTCTGGATTTATCCAACTGAGAGCTACACCAGGGCAAAGCCCAGGGTCATTTGTCAAAGCAAGACTTAATCTCACTTCTTTCCACATCACCTGCCAGGGGGATAAGGCAGGTAGACTGAGAAATGCACTGAAAAAGAGACAAGGTTCACTAGGGAATTGTTAGAATTCCTCAATTTCAGAAAAAAAGTCAGTTTCCCAATTTTGTGACCAAAAAGTCTGAGTTGTATAAAGAGAGTTTATAGTGAAACTTATTTGCAAATGTTACATCTTCTAAATTTGTTTTATCAGTAATCTTAATACATCAAGATGAGGAAAAGTGCTCAGTTTATGTAGGTTGCTGCAAGGATGCTCACAAATTAGTTTTCTGCAAACTGCTGTTCCTCGAAAGACCTGTCCTCTTACCAGGCACCTCTGTTCCTATCATTGCATCCGTCTCAAGGAGTCCTGCAATTACAGAATAAAATTATGGGCTAAAGCAATATTGAAATTAGTTACTACACACAAGGTTCATTCAACTAAATTGTTGTGAACTGTTCCTCCTCTCCTTTAGTGGAAAAAGTGACTTTAAAGGAGAAAGAGTGATTTTCACCAAACACAATATGCGCAGGACAGCTTGATGTTGAACATCCATATAGCATGAGAGGAAGAAACAAAAATGTGAGACGCCTGCTACTGTGACAAAAGACAAAGATCTCTCTTTTTTCCTCCTTGATTTAGCATTTACTAGCAAGCTACTCTTACGCCAAATTAAAAACCCATAGGACCTGATTAGATGTGATGAATTAACATTAGACACTAATGGCTTGTACCTGTCTGGATGGCTTCAAAAGTATCAACCCCTGAGCTTATCAGAAATGCTGTCTGCTAGGTTCTGGCCTTTCTGGTATTTCCATGATGCTAATCACTATCATTAGCAAGTTCCCTTCTCACCAGAGACACTTTTAAAGGACAAGGTTGTGGGATTGTTTTTTTGGGTAGTAAGTGTGCCATCTGCTTTTCTTTTACAGCCCCTAGTCAGATAGATTCATCAGTGCCGCTTTAAAAGAAGTGCTGGAGGGGGAGTAAAAGAAGGGTTCTTCACCAGATGTTACCCAATATTTTATGACAGATGAAAAGCGAGATAAATTGATGCTGATTAGAAAATTGTTGCATTCTCACTATTCTTCTGGTTACATTTCAAAGGGATGTCTTCAGTAATAGCTACAGGCATCAAAAAGCAGACTGTCAGGCTAATTGTGTCAACCTCATGTTATGACAAGGACAGATTTGCAGACTTTTTAGCCATTTCAGTTTGGGGGGGTTGGGAGTCTGCTCACCTATGTGATGTCACTATGCTGGGAAGGGCTCAGCAGAGTGTCCAAACACATCAGAGAAATAGCTGGGACTCAGCTGTGCTTCTCCTTTCAGTCTCATTTCCTTTACACTGTTGCAATTTATTTATCTGCACTCCCTCAGCTACTCTGAGCCACAGGGGCAGTGGTTTCAGAGGGTTTCCCATTTCTCATCATCTCCCTTCTCAGGTGGCTGCAGGGGAGAGTGACAGCTAAACGGACTCTCCTCCCCTTGACTGTGGACGAAGAGGGGAGAGGAGGGAGAAATATTTCTTCTAAGCAATCTCATGCAGCCCAGAGTATCCTTTGAGTTTGCACCAGACAGACCCTCAAATCACAAAGCAGAGGAAATTTAAATCTGAAATTCTGCATAGAACTCAGGATTATCTGAAACTGAATGTCAGGCCACTTTGAAATCTGTGACTTTCTGCAGGTAGCAGTGCCCCAGTGTGGGGATTGAGTTAACCACCTTGCACACCAAATCTTCAGGAAGTTAAGGGAAGGGCAGTGCAAACCCCTTTTCGGTTTTGTGGTGAGGTGCTCTGCTTGTCACGAGAGATTGTCCATGGCAGTTCAAGTAAGTCTTTTAAAGGGAGGTATTGACACTCCAGAACACCAAGGGGAACGTTCAGGGTTGTAAGTGGAATAGTTGAATATTAGCCACTAAACTGAGGTCATCAAATTAAAATGCATCTATGGGAGGATTTTCTTAACTTCCAAACCCTACTGAGAAGTGAGACAATTAGAGAATATTGTCTATAAAAGCTGTGTTCCTGGTGGGTAAATTAGGGAGCAAGTATGGATTCATACACAAGTTTCACGGCTGTTGAATTGTCATATAACTGAATATAAGTAGAGTGAAATTTCCCTGAAATTTGTATTTTTCCTGAAATTTCATTCCCTGAAGTGGCTGATCTGCAGTTTCCCACAACCCTGCCCTGCCTAGCCATGGGCACCCCAAGGCTTTCATCCCTCTCCCCACAGTCCTACCCAACCATCTCATGGCTTTGTCTGACTGATGGTCTTTGCAATACACAATGCAGTGTAAAGCATGCCCATTCACAGTAATAAGCCTCTTCCCTTCTTGCTGAGGATGGTGGAAAAAACAGTTTTCCTGCATGCAGATTTCTGGTAGAGCAGAACATCATAAGGACATGAAGGCACTCATTCATTTGATAGATCTGAATTGGTGCAGTCTTGTTGACATTTTATAATATTGAGTGTATTTTTTCCAAGCACAAAAATATTGTGGAGATTGTACATGGGATGCAAGTCACATAAATATATGTGGGTATGGCAAGAGGAGTAATTGTGTTTCTTTGTTTTAAAAAAAAAAAAAGAAAAAAAAGAAAAAAAAGTTTTCTTTCTGATGTGTTATAAATGGTAGCATGGCTCCTTCCCACTGAAAGTTCACACCTTTTGTGAGTGTTGTGTGTAATCTTTAATGCTCTATTAAAGGTAAATTAATTTTAAAGGAACTAATTATTAAATGGTTGCCCTAGCAACACAAAGAGAGTTACCATAGTAGCCTCTTCTATGTAAATTGAAAAATAGCCAGTCTAAAGCTTCATAGAACTGGGGATTTTAAAACCAAAGAAGAAAACATTAACTTCCTTCACCTAATGAGCCACTGCCACTACATAAAATCTAAGCTAGGTCAGACTCTGAGATTCTTGGTGTTGTCTTATTCCAGCTGTAATAGGTTTTGTGTGCTTTTCCCCTTTACTGAAAGTTTGAAGGAAATTAAAAAAGGTTAAACTGCATGGTAGCCTTGTAATTCACAATCTTGTCACATTTGCTCTGTGATAGATAAGGGGGTATTCAGGTATCTGGGAAGAAAGACTCCTGAGCTAATTCTTTTTCCATGGGACAATGTAGAAATCATACATCTCACTCTATCCCCACATTATCTATCACATTGGGCCAGAGGAAGGAACATACCCTTATTTCTTTGCCCTCTGATAAAACCTTATAATCAGTAAATTATTTAGATAGAGTTTGAAAGCATTCATATAGAGCTCCAGAATCTTCTCTGAATCAAGAAAGCATGGAGTATTTTTCACGGTATCACTGTGAGGCTGGTAAGCAATTTTGTCACTGGCAAAAGATGACTGAATCACTGGGAAAAATAGTGTGCCCAGTGGGTCACAAATCCCTGTTTGGCCCAAGTGTTGCTGTTTTTGTCACTGTATATTATTCAAGCCTCTTTCTCTGTTTTCCTTCAGATGGAGTCAATAATAGTGCATGAACATTTGTGCCACTGGTCATGCTGCGAAGACTTACAAATCACAGCTAAACCATTTCCTAATCTCATTATAATGCCACTGTTGTCAAATCAGATTTTAAAACAATTCTTCAACATTTAATGTTTTCCATAAAGCCACAGTATCCCAACTCAAAGGCCTATGCAAGAATAAGTGATTCTGTGAAAACGTGAAATGGGTTTCTAGTCCATCAACTTGTGGACAAAAGTTTAAAAAACCCCTTTTGAACCCTAGTGAGAGCTACATGCTCAACCCCTCCTCTCTCGCCCCATGTCCCCTCAATAATATTAAATAAATCCCAAATGCAATTGAAGTAACACTAATAAGCCCCTGACAGCTTCACGTCTTCCTACAGAGCCATGCTTCCAGAAAGCCTGCATCATTTTGTAAGAGTCAATATGGAAAATCTGGAATTCTTATTTTCACTCTGATATCACAAAGTAAGTATCACAATATTAACTTCAAAATGAATCTCCATTTTCACATAAAATTTCACAGAAAAGTCATTTCTGAACAAAGGCTTTTTATTATTCGACCTCTAGCAATGGAGTAAAATTGGCCATGGAGTGCCAAGCTTTCTGACTCGTATCACCAAGGCTTCACTACAAATGATGCTTTTCAGAGCCCGCACTCATGCATCCATCCTTTCCCTCTGTAATTGTCCTGCATAGCTGCTGAACAGCTGCCATGGAAGCTGATGAAGTCTCCACAGCTGGGAGGGGAAGGCGAGTCCCTTCCTTTTAAACTCCTGCTCCAGCTCCTCTGGCTGCCCTGACTGTTGCCCAGGTGGAGGGGTTTGTGCTTCCTCAGTGACTTACCTGAGTGCTTAATGTCTTCAGGGGAGCCGAGCTGCTGCTGTGACATGAGTGAACCTGCCAGTTCCCGGGAGTGACTCTGTGTGGTCAGACAGTATTCACTCCTGGAAGTGCCTGTTAAACTCTTCTTTCTGGGTGCCTCTTGCCTTGCTCAAAACCGGAGGCATCTGATGATGGATCCCCATGAGAAATGGGCTTCTGACAGAACAGTCATGAAGAGAATTATTTCTTCTTTATGTAGTGATGCTATGCTAACAAAGCTAAAACTACATTAAATAGATAAGTAGAATATTTACGCAGGAGCTACTATCTATCCATTTAAATCTGCTGAAATGAGAAATTAAGCAAAAAGTACCTAGTCATAATTAATTAACAGAAAAGTTTGCCCTTTATACTGTATTTTAAGCTGAGTGAACAATTCAGAGTGAAGCAATTATAACTCATGTACATTTTGTTTCCTGAAAAGAGCAGGAGCTTCTTTTAAACCCCGTGTTTTCTAAGAAAAACCTATATATATCCATGTAATTAGTTCTTGGAAGATATGCAGAAGCTATATAGATGATTTTTCACATGAAATACTAGTCAATGCATTAATCCAGTTTGCATTATAAAGTATTGCTATGAATTAGGACAAATGTTAAACATTAAGCATTTATTCCACTGACATATTTCAAAGAGATGTTGATTTACTGTACATGATATAAAGTGGACTGATTCCTCGGGTGACATGTAAATTCTCCTCAATGTGAAACTGGAAAATGGATATATGATGGAGAGATGTAATTACAAACACACTGCTGCCATCTTTTTCAGCTTGTTTGTGGTTTAAACACAATTGAGAATTTTTTTTAATAGTAGAATGTGTTTTATGAAGACATACCAAGTCAGAAAAACTCCCACTGGAATAAAAAACAACCCTAGTCTGCTCTACTGCCTTTCTAGGCTTGTGTTCTCTTCAGAAGCTGCGTATGTAGCCAAGTCTATGTCCTCAGAGAAAAAGATAAAATTCTTCTCCATACCTAAGCAGAATGAGTGTGGATCTAAGACATATCTTTTAAAGTCCCCAGCACTGAGGTTGAGCTGTGAAGATGACTTTCAGCCACTTCTGTGCACTGCCACTTCTGGGCTGCTCTGGTAGCTAGAGAGTTTCCATCTCTTTATTTTTAACTTTTTACCCAGACATTCAAGCCTGCCTGACTTTACTGCTGCATCCATGAACCCAACACAATGCCATTTCCATTTAAACAGCAAGACTCCTAAGCTCACTAAGGCTTTGCCCCACTGCACACTTATGCTGGCACAATACCCGGAGCAGAGCTTGAGAAGCACTCCTGTAGCTTATCTCCCACACTGCCTGTGCTGCAGAGGTGACAGTCCTGAATAAATAACGGTTTTTTTGGAAGCCTCCGTGTGCTGCTTTAGCCTTTTTAGGCATGCAAATAGGGCCAGGACACAGCTGAGGGCCTTACTCAATAAATCAAGCTGGAAGATTGACACGGTTTCTAACTAGTGTAGCATGCACTTGAAATTGTTCATATACTCAAACACCAGGCACTCAGACGTGCTGATATGCACCTGAAACCAAACTGAATTGTCCAAAATCTCTTTTCTGGCTGTAAGTCTGACCTAGAAATTTATATGAAAAGTGAAAGTGCTGTCAGAAAGGTGGTTAAGCATTGTATTTTAAATAAAAATTGAGAAGAGTTTCGCTCAGCAGAAATCTTTTCTCTGAGTTTTTGGAGGAATATGAGAATTGTCCTTGCAGAGTGCTGGGTTATGTCTACTGCCACTGATTACTGCTTTCCACTTTGCTGCAACTCTGGGTCAACTGCAGATGTTCAAACTGTGAGTCAAATGTCCAGAGCTACAAGCAGTGATTTCTAGGTCTAAGACTGAAAAGAAAATGCAGTCAATGTCTTTCCTCTTTTTATTCTGTTTGTAGACATTTTATAATTAGTGTATTTGAGCTTTTCTCTGTAGCCAGTAGAAATAAAAACAATTTTTAAAACAACAAAAGATAGCTGTTTTGTGCAAAACCTCAGGTTCATTTTTAAACTAAAAGCAGGTAAATTTTCAGAAAAAAATTCTGATAATGAAGATGAAAATTTTTAACAGCTTTTTAACTGTTGAATAAAGCTTTCAAATAAATTGGAAATAAGTATAAATCTCTGAATTTGGAAGGCATTTCAGGTGACAAAAAAAGAAATAATTATTTTCATTTGTTTCATTGGTTTAAGAACTATGAAATTATTTCTTTGAAATATTCATTCAAATATTCATTTTCAATATTTTTTGTTTGTTTTGGAAATGCTTGACTAACATGCCAAAGACTGACTTTTCTTCTTGAATTATCAGTTTTCTTTTAAAAAGAAGAAACGCATTAAAACAGTTATTTAATAAGTTAAAACATTTGGTTGGATCAAATTGTTCTGGGTTGACCCAACTTTTTTCTCTCACTTCTCTACAATTTTTGAATCCTAAACTTCATTTCAGCCTAAGATATTTGTATGTCTCAACCACTGAACTGAATATTCACTGTTTGCCAATTCTGCCTATGGTTAACTTGAAAGAGTAGATAAATACTGAGTTCTTCCAGAAAGGCCATTATCGTAGGTATTCCTCCAGTGTTTCCTACTCTGTTTCATCTGGTAAAGCAAAATGACATGGTTTCTGGCAGTGCTAATACAGGACAATATTTAAAAATAAAAGCACCAGAAAAAAATATAACAAAGGAGGATTTATTTCTAGTCATCAAAGAAGTATAGTTTTGGAGTGGGTTGACATGTTAAAGCTGCTGCAGTTGGTTGTCCTTGCAGTATGGATAAACATTTGTGAATGCACAGTTCTAGAAGGTATGACTGAGTTGCTGCTGTTGAAGACCGGGTTGTGAGTTCAGCTCTATACTCAGTTATTCAATACTGCTATTCCCCATGATGTAACAGAGATAAAAATCTAGACTCGAACATTCACTAAATTATCACTTTGACTTATCTGATTCATCGCAAAAAAAACTCCTAAGGGATTCCTCTAAGGGCCTTACGGAAACATGTAAGTTAATTAGCTTTAAGTATGGTAAATGAAAAGGAATAAAGTGTGCACAAATTAATTATGAAATTATGTGAGGATTTATACCTCAAGTAGCTAAGGAATTAATGGTCTTTAAATACAAGAGAGATGAGTAACTGTAAATAAATGACCTTGGTGAATTATTGAAAGAGGACAACCGTTTGACTAAATCAAGATCCTATTAAACTGAAGAATGTTTTAGATAATTTTTTAGTTTTTAATTACTTTGTTTTATCAGAAGTATTTGTGGCATTTTTTTTGCCCCTGTGTTTACCATTACGTTTAATGATTTATATCGACTATATTGAATTTTCTATCTTTAAAACACAAGTAAAAATCCAACGGAGTAAACCTCAAAACAATTGTTAGGCAGGGAGGATGAAAATGTCATTAAATTCCATCTAGAATTTTTACCAATGCTTACTTTGTTTGGTTTCTGTCAATCCTGAAGAATTTCCCTGAGGCAGGGGAATTAAAAACAGTTTAATTTTTTGGTGATAGGTGAAAAAGCAACCTAGGGACAGGGAAAATGTTTTGTTATGGATCTTAGTGTTCTTGAAGATATTAAATATTTTAGAATAAAGCTGAAGAAAAGAAAACTGCAAGTCATAGTAATTTCTATGTAGAGAATAATTTTAAAACAACAAAATGAATTTGGGGTTAATTTGTTTTTTCCAAAACAAATGACTTTTTTTAAAATTGAAATGAGCCCTTGGTTCACAAACCTGTCTTCACTACAGTAAATTAAAGACTGTCCTTTTTAATGTCTCTAGGCAATCTTTACAATTTCAGAATGTGTGTGTAAATATACATACACGTATACATACACAAATACATATACTTTTTTTCTCTTAAAACATTTAATGTGAATATGTCAGCTGGTTCTACTAAGGATGGAACTTTTTTTTTTTTTTTACAAAAGAATCTAAAGAGATTCTACTAAATATTGTACTCTTAAAAATGCATAAAATAATCCAAACTGTAAAAATCTATAAAATCGGCATTTTCCATGGTGATCTGACTACTGTATCTTGTCTTTCTACACCTGGTCTAGGAAGGCATTTTTTAAACACAGCTTTCATCTCCAGCCTGCCAGAGGATCACGCACAGAGCTACCCCTCCTTCCTGAACCTGTTTCCTTTCATTCAAAAGAAAATGCCAGCTTGTCCTGCTAAGATGTTCATGCCCAACTATCAGGCATATAGACAGGCGCCTGGGACCCACCACCCTGAGCATTAGGTAAGTCACAATTAGGGTGTGTGTCTGCCATTGCCTTATGTGTCATGTGCACCTTTCAGCCTTCCCAGCACACTCATTTTGGTTTGTTTGGTTTTTTTCTTTTCTTTTTTAGGGTCTTATTCTTCATGCCTCTGGAAAAAAGCATCATTATCTCTACTCCTGAAGGCCATAACCCACATCAGGTTTCTTCATCTGTCAGGACATACGTCACATCTGTTTTTTTGGGCATAGCCAAATATCCTACTCTAGGATAGCAAGCATATAAAACAGCTTGCTGTAGCTTTTTCTTCCTTAGGCAGGACATACAGGATCATGATGCTTGCCCTCTATGGCTATATCAAGGAAAGGTGATGACATGGGAGACAAACACAAAACAACCACCCAGCCGAGATCTGCACACAGTAGATCTCTGATGCTTCAGGTGACCCAGTCCTATACCCGTCAGTTACTTTTTATCCCTCTTGGTACAGGCTCCTCTACATGCTGCATTTATCCCTGACCTGATGCCCTGGATCCCTCTGCCCATGCTGCACCTTTCTCACCACCACATGCCCTGATGTCCTTCAGCATCACAGATTTTTGCCAGGTCTCTGTATATAACTGATTTTTTCATCAATAGTGGTGTGACTTTCAGGGAAGTCAGGTCAACTTTACTAAGTGCTATTTTACACTGAAATAAGGCAGTTTCCCCAGAAGCTGCTTTTGACACCAAAGCTCCCTACAGTCCTCTTCCACATTGAAGTAGGGATTCTTTGTAAGGATGGCATGCAAGGTCCTGTAATTCACATTAACACCCACTTTACTCTCTACAGTGCAATTTAAAGTAGGGCATGAAGACTGTGGAGAGGCTTTCACAGCCCCCCATCAGGGCCTGAAGGTACCAAAAGACCATAACTGCAGGCTCACCTACTGCCGCCCCACTCCCAACGATGGGCCTCGGAGTCCACCTTGGTCCCTGAGCTCTGCCATGAAGTTGTGGTGTCCATCCCCATTTCCTGGGTGGCCCCTGGCCCTGGGTCCCCACTTGCTGTGCACAGGGCTCTTGATGGGCCCCTTGGTGAGAGCCCAGCCGGTGGGAGGTTGCCCTTGATTCACCCCTCCTGAGGTGTCCCCGCATGCTGCTCCCTGACACCTCCCGTTCCTTGATTTTGTTTTGGGGTAAAGTAAAACAAAAGACTTGACAAGGACATAACCTTGATCAGTTTTAGCTAGCTTTCTGTTTAATTGCTCACCCAGATGTTTGAAAGCAGTCAAACGAGACCTCCTGAGGACTGCCCAGAAAGCCTGTTATTATCTCTCTGCTGTTTACCAGTTGTACTCTCTTGACGCTGGTGACAGCTGAAATTAGTTAGGCAGCAATCACAGAAATGTATTCTTAGAGACAATGCAAAGAGCTGGTTAAAGATAATACCTTAATGTACTCCAGAAAGAAGAGTCGGCTATATAGACACACCTGAAAAATACATGTAAACGTACTAATTTTTTTTTTTTTTTTTTTTGCATATACTATCCTCATTTCAGGTTTCAGATTTTTCCCCAGAAATAAATGAGAGTTTTGATGGTAATTTCAAAGGGATTTCTATTCGCAGTCTTACTACTTAAAATCCTTGTGATAACAGGGGAGGCAGTTTGCATAGCATTGAGGCCTTATCTAAAGACCACTGAGGGATATGAAAAAATTCAGATGATTTGACATCTTTTGGATTATTTTCTCTATGTAAAGTGCTCTCCAGAGATGGCACTGCAGATCAGATAATCCAGTTGATCATATGTTGTTGATTCCTTTTTTCTTCCTCTTTTTCCTGAACAAAGGACTGGTAAAAAAAAAAAAAAGGAAGGAAAAAAAGAGGAAGTAGCAGCAATATTTATGCTCTACTTTACTTTTCTTTGCACATTTTATATTCAATTATGCGTATTAGTAATTTCTCTGAATATTACATTTTATCTCATGCTTCCAAGGGATTTCACTTGAAGTCATTGCAATTGTAATTTCACTACAGTTCAGTAAAAAAATAATCTGGCAATTCAAAGATAAAAACTGTTTAGACTGGGCCAAGCAATAGTACTTTCTAGTGTAGAAACCCTAATGCTCCATCTTTTCACTAACCGACAAAACTTTCTCTAAAGTAGGATATGAAATTAGAAATGCCCTTTTTATTTGATCTGCTCTTGAACAAAGCATGTTTGTTTCACATGTAATGGAGCTGCACAATGCCGGAATCATTCTTAGGTTTCTCTTGTAGAACTAATTGTGGGACTAATCCAAAAAAATACTTCTGGTTTATTCTGAATGTCTCTGTGTGGTCTGACCAAACCAGATATAGAAACAGATAAGTAAATGACCCTGTGATGGCCAAATGAAACTCAAATGAAGTTTGAGAGACCCTAAAAATTACTTAATAATTGCAATGAGTGACCATTTTTTTTTTAATTTCTGTCTAAATCAGAAAGACAAACAAAATACAAAGTCTAGAAAAACAAAGTAGAGCTGTCTGAAGAGTCTGGGATGCTCAGACAGCACCAGGAAACACTCTTTAGAGTCTAGATATTAAACTTGATCATGCAGATTCTTGACTGTAGCTCCAGAAAGCAAGTACTGTGATTTCTGCTCTTTCTGAAGAAATTGCAGCATAACAGATGTTGGAAGGTAGTTATGAGCCATGTCTGTAAAAACAGCAGTGCCTCAAATCAAAGCAGCTTTGCATAATGGGGTGATGATACTTATGGGCACCAACAGGTAGTTGTGGACACCTAAACAATTGTAAAAATCAGTGAAGCCTGTCAGAGTGTTAAACTAGAGGAAAAATCATGAATGTTATATAGCACAAGCAGCTGTAGGGACACTCCCAAAAACAACACGCCTTGCAATAGGCCACCTTAAGCCAAATAAATGGCAAGTTTAACTCATTCCAAAACTATGAGCTAAATAATTAGCTGCGATGTGTGTGGATGCCCAAAGTAGATAACCGACAATGAACTTTTGAGTTGCTCCGCACAGGCTGTGGGGTGCCTTTTGCACTATGTGAGTGTGGAAAAGGGGCTGAAGGCAGCTTCTCCTTTTCAAGGTCCGCACTCCAGCAGTCTGGTGCTGTTGCGATACCTGGGCATGGTAACTTACAGAGTGCTACTACCACATTTCAAGAAACAGGAGTGTTTAAGACCAGACAAGACCAGTGTATCAGACTTGGCATTTGTATTCCTTATCTTTCTGATACAATGGCGTGAGATCCTATATGTGATCAAATGGATAATGAGTCAACCTTATCTTAAGACAGAGTAAAAACTGAATACTTCATCATCTTATCTAGTGACATATAAAGACTAAAAGCCTACAGAACAAAAAAATGTTCTTTTCTCATTACCTAAGTTGCTGCTACAAGAGGTAGAATATTATTGATCAAAAAAAATCTCGAGAATATTATTCTGTCACTCAGTGAGTCAATCTTGTTTGATTACATGTTTGCATTGTTTAAAAGATTTTTATCTCTCCTCAGACAAAACACATTTTCTCTTTGGCAATTTAGAAAGGAATACAAGCAGATCTAATAAGCTGAAGTAGATAGCACCTGTTTTGAAACATAGGTACACGTGTAATGTTTACTTGTAGTCATAGTACAGTGTTCTTTCTCTCTTGAGTGTATCATTTTATGCCCAGATGCAGTACTGAAGGGCCAATATGGACATCTCCCTCCCAGTACAAATGCTGAAAGTTTTGGTGACTAAAACACACATGGTAACCCAACCAAAAAGAACTTATGTATTTAGAAGACTTTTTCCTCAAACTTCTTTTGTCTATGAGCTGTTCTATGACACAATTGTTAAGAAGAAAGTTGTAGTGACAGTAGTTATAGGTATAAGAGCAGCTGTCTAACACAAGGGAGGCTCCAAGTGAGGTTCAAACCATATTACACATGCACATGGCATTTGCTAGAGGCTGCTTTCCAGCTAGGGGGGCAAAGAACTGACTGAGGAATTGGAGGTGCTGAGGGAGAACTAGAAGCAGAATTCACATATTTTCTCCCTGCTTTCAGCATCATGGTTACTAATAGTCACAAAAAAAAAAAAAAAAANNNAAAAAAAAAAAAAAAAAAAGGTAGGACTGAAGTTCGGAGTTATAAAACTATTTTTAAATTGCCTGTATCCTTCCAATGAACTCCCATTAAACATCAGGCTATAGGGTTGGCCGTGAAATAGGCTAGTCCCAAGGTTAGATAGTACCCAGCTTTCAGGAGGATCAGTAAAGATAGGACTCATTAAAGTAAGGCAAACCCAGAAAATAATAGGCTGCACTACCACTTTGTTTTACTTTGAAGTAGATGGAGAGGGCAAGAAGAGAAGGAAATGGAGCTCATTCATTTATAAATGAGTAGGTGGTTATTAAAAGATTGTTTAGATTGTTTGATCTAAATTGCTTCAACATTTTGTCATGTTAATTTTCCATGGGAGACAGGAAATTTCAAAATTAAAATAATCCCTATACATTTCTGCCATTTATACAATGCCTACCAGGACAGATCAAAAGAGCAATTGCGTTTACATTAGGTGAGCAAACAAGGGTTTGTTAGACTGTTCTTGTTAGGATAAAAAATGATAGTGAAAGCTCTGTTAGAGTAAAAGAAATAGAAGACCCAAAAGAAGCATAAGCAGATCACTCCATGATATAAACTGACACAATGCTAAAGAACTCGTTCCAGTTAACACCTGCAGTAGTCTAAAACAAAAAATTCAAAAGTGTGTACATGCTAATCTTATACTCTGTTAATTAAATTATTCTGCAAATGGTGTCAATTTGCTGGTCATCAGGAAAGTTTAGACTTTCTTGCTGTTGTTTAAGGTAAAAAATGGCTCCTTTTATAAAATGTCTGAAACACTAAAGCTGTGTTGAGATCAGCTACCGCTAAAATCTGTCTCACACCACAATTTTTCTGTTACATTTTGATTACAACCATGCTTAATCCTAAGGTAAAAAAAAAAATTAAACACATTAACTGTTATGGGCTGAAGACAATTCTGTGGTGCAGAGGATCATATAAACACAAGGTGACAATGACTGATAGAAGATTATACATCAGCAGGGAAATGTCTGGAAATCTTTTGAGTGTAACATTTCATAATTCATGTAACTCGTGTAATATTAAAAGCTTTAGGCTTTCAGAGGAATACTGTTTGATGACTGGATCCCCTTGAAGCACTTTTTTTTCTTACTTTTTTCTTTTTTTTTAAATAAAATTAAATTAAATTTTTAGATTCTTTACTGAACTGGCAATTTTCTCCCTCTCTCATTTTTTTTTAATCTTCTGCCAGGTATTTAAATACATCTGTCATAAGTAATCCATAGTAATTTCAATCCTGGACTAGCTGGGAGCAGCTCTTGCAGTGACCTGTTACCTACAGTAGGCTCCAAATCCCTGCATTGCACTAAGCAGCAGCTGCAGCAACAGCAGCAGCAGGAGCCACCCAGTGAGTACAGGGAGGGCAGAGGGCTCCATAGACCTTGCTACACTCAAAAGAAAGCAAGAGTACTACAGGCTGCTCCCCGTCTGCTCACCAGCAAGTCATAAGGATGGCATATTCTCTCTGCTTAATTTAGACACCTAATTCCATTTTCTGTCTGGAATGCCCCAACTTCAGCCTCTCTGAATTACCTCCCAGGGGTGTTTAAATTACATTCATGAACCTTGATCCAGGGCAGCTTGAGAAGACTAGATTCCTTATTCAGGTTCCTGACTCAGATGGCTAAAGTTAGCCAATGTGAATATCACCTTATAACTGCTAGAAGGATTAGCCTTGTAAACTTTAACTGGCAACAGCAAGCTGTTAATCACAATTAAAATGGTTTCTCAAAACTGAATCTTTTGTCCACTAGAAACTGCTGTAATTCCTCCAGTTAATTTCTTTATAAGCTGATGGTACATCTCCAGTTTTAAGCATTTAAGACTATAATTTTTTATCTGCCCAGGAAGTTCAGTTGTTCAAATAAAATCGATCAGGACCACTGTACGCTTTTGTTTCACACAGAAGAAAAATCTCCACTACTAATCAGTCTTTGAAAAAAACAAATTAAAAAAAATCTAGTTACTTCAACCAATTCATAAACTGTTAAAAGGTTTAGTACAGACCTTCATTAGATCATATCTTTTGGAAAACACAAAGCAGATCATCCTTTGCTAACACCACTTTCCCAATGCACACCACTTATTAGAATAAGGAAAGACAAACAAAAAGACCTTTCTCAGGAATTACATACCTCTGAGCCAAGCAGAAGGGGCAGCTTTCATTTCAAACTGGAAAGCTACAGCAGAGAGAGAAGAAAACTGAATTTCAGAATCAGTGACTGCAGTGAACCAGACAAACACAGACAGTGTGTTGGTTGCAATCTGAGTATCAATATCTTTCATGTAAAAAAAAAAAAAAAAGGTAAAATATCTATAACGTCATTATTCCGTGGCCAGATTTTCACTAAGATAGAAATATTTCTCACGTCTTGAGTACAAACCCATTTTCTGCACTGGTTTGGCTGTACCACAATTCAATTCTAAATCTGCTAGAAATCCTGACACAGGAGAGCGGTTCTTTACCTTGCCTTTACCTTACCTTATTTTTCTTGCCTCTTCCTGATGATTTCCTTGTGTGCCTGATATGGGAAAGATTTCTTAGCAGCCTGGCAATGAAAAATAACAGATTGTGTTCTGTGAAACACTTGACCATATTTTTATGACTGACCTGTTCTGTCTCTCCTTAACCTGTTTCCATAGGTGTGAAATCTCAGAGCATTTTTAATCAGTTACTTTTAGTTGTCATTGAAAGAACTCAAATATATCACTGTGCTGACAAGGGAGAAAGAGCCGATAGAGATGTTAATAGAAGCCTCCCCATCACAATTTGACATCTTGTTCTTTGTGACAAGAAGCTGTTTTATCTATTAGATTATAAAAACTTGCTGGTCTTATTTATAACATATTTTACATATATTCTTTAGTGACATTAACAGAGTAAGAGAGTTAATAGTTGAGTAGAGCTAGATGAGATCCAGTATGAAAAAAAAGTTAGGAGTAAATTTTTATTATCTAAACAGCTACTGCTCACGATTATAAAACAGAGCAGTGGCTCATCTTGTCACTGTCTCCTTCTTGAAACATCACAGCCTTATTGACCTTGATTCACTTACACTCGCATCCTGAACCAGGAAAGGAAAAATTCTGCTTTCTGTAGTCTGAGGGAAGAACATTAAATCAACGAATGGTTCAGGAAGGCTGCATATGGGCTATAGGAAAGAAGAGAATCTAAACTTTGATTAACTAGTTTATTGTACCTCTAAATGGAGCCTGTCTCTCACATGACACATTAAGGTAAGATGTTTCTTACAACAAGGAAAGGTACCACCCAGTATGCCTTTAACTAAAGTGCTCTGAATGACATTGCTATCACAGCAGAGGTAAGATTATAAGAGTGCAGCCAAGGGAAGGCTTTGGAGATAAATGGTTGAGTGCTCCAGAGGGGAACAGAAGATCCTTCAGCTCTGGAACACTCTGTTACCACAGCAAAAATATAAACCATTTAAAACAGGCTCTGGATATTTTCTAAATTTTATCGAATTGCTAAAAAGCCTTTTCCTTAGCTTCCCACAGCACTGAGCAGATTGATTTGGCTACATTTTCCTTACTTTAAAGAAAAGTACTCTTTCATGTCATGGAGTGGGTGAGTGTTTTCCCTTATGTCTCAATAGATCATTTAGCTTTCACAGCTCCATCAGAAGTTCTTTCTTTTTCTGTTTGTCACTTTGGTGTATCTTCATCTGGGTGGGAGTGGGAAAACACAGGGACAGTTCTGGGCTCAAATCCTTGGAGATCAAAACATATGAGAAAGCATTTCTGTAGCTGTTGTTTTCACAAGAGCTTTATCAGATATGTGGCTAAAATAATGTAACAAGAAATAGCCCTCTCTCCACCAAGTGAGGAGAAATAGTGTTATTGACAGCAAAATTTACTATTCAGAATCTGCTTAATTGATGAAAATAATCCTGACTTCCTTAAAGATGGACAAACAGACAGCTCCACCCTTTTGCAGCAGCACAATTCTTTATCGATCCTTTACAGAGAACGTATCCAGGCTCATTAGATTTCTAGTTTTCCTCTGATCTCACATGGACTGTAAAAATCTCTGACTATATTCCCTTCCTATTCACTGGCCAGTTTCCAAACTAGAGCATATTACACTCTCTGCTTGTATTCAGCATCTGTATCCTTGGAATTATACAGAGGAGGAAAAATATGGCTACAGATGGTAGCAAAATTCTGATTTTATTCTACAGAAGACTTCAAAGAAAACCCTAACTCTACTGCATATGAATATTCCATAGACCTCCTGCTCCAGTGATGGGAAGCAAATGAAACACATTTAGTATTGCTAATGCTTAACTAATACACCCGTGGTCAATCCAAAGTGTTTATAATTTATACCAAGTGCTCTTACCACATCCTGCAGCAGACTACTCCTACTTTTGTTAATAGGTTCCTTGCTTCTCTCAGCAGCCTGCTTTTACTTACAAAACCTCGTTAATTCTATTACAGTGAAAAGATTCTTGCTATTGTGAAACTAGTTTGTGTGAAAACAGAATAAGCCATGCTGTTTCCACATGAAGGCTTTATCCCTAAAAATAATGCATTAGAGAACCTCAGATGACTTTTTTTGTGCATTGTTATGACTGCTCAGCATAGTCCTTATATAAAAAAAATTTCTTCCTATGTAGGTCTCTCTGGCCTGTCACACCTTAAATGAGCTCATTGCTAAGGCTTCTGTCTACTCTGAAATTTTTCTTCCTTTGCCCTCTGTCTGCTTGTCTGTCCATTCTTCCTTCAGCTGTAAGTTATTTAGAACAGACTCCATACTTCTGAAATGCTTTAGGATGTACTAAATTCCACTCCCTTGTAGGCAGACATAATTAGCAATGTTACCATTTTTGTTTTGCCAGGCACACCAAATTTTATTGTATGCTTCTTAATTGCTTTAATAAGGAAGAACTTCAGAAGTTCTTTTCAGATGCAAATTGTTGAAAAATAAACTTTTTAAAAATTTTGTAATTTATTATTTATTTCCCAACAGTCTTGAACTGCCATGTGATATTCTCCATGATACAATAAATCACAGTTTGTTCCAAGCCAGAAGAGCTTTGGGGAGAGAACAAATACTATACCAGCATAAAAATTTAAGGTAAATGAGCAACAGGCCCACCTCGATATCATGCACATACAAATTGGCCCATTTGTAGTAACTGTATTGGGAATACAGACACTAAATTTGGGAAACATTAGTCCATTTAAGCTGCCTCAGAAAGTTTTGAAAATGTGCCAGTTACTGAGATTTTTAAAAGAGCAAATATTGAGGTGTGGAGGCAGTAGATACACAAGCACTGTTGGGACAGTTGGCTACGTTGTCCAAATACTTGCTGCCAGACTAACAGAGAAGTGAAATGACATTTGATAACTGCTCTCATGATGATCAGTTTCAGGAGTATAAAGACTAGAATCTAATCTGAAATTGTAGAATTTCTGTTGACACATGGAAGAAGAAAGCTTATAACAGAAAAAAACTGATGGAATTTGAACTATAATCTAATCATACTCAAAACAACATATACCATGATCACTGAGAAAAAAAGAAGAATAAAGAAAACTGAAACAAACAACGTTTAAGCAAACTTCAGACCTGAAGTCAATGATGTCAGAGAAGACTCTTTAAAAAAAGAAACAACCAGGAAAAATATTTTGCAATAGTTGAAAGAACATAATCTGGATTAATGAGGTGCAACAAGTTTGAACATTAACTGTCCTTATTAACAATGGATGATTATTAGACTTCTTAGACTCCTCATGGCAATGGATGCATGAATAAGGATAGACTTCATTCCAAAGAAATATTTCCCGATTGCCAGGCAAAGAGACATCCAGACAGCAGTGGACAGGAAGGGGCCTAGGGGAAGTCTGCTTTTCTACTCCAGGAGTCTGCTGTACCTGATGAAGGCTCTGACATGCTTTCAGTCGCAAACTGTGCCTTCTGCTGTTACATTCCTGAAGACCCCTGAACTGGAACCATCTTTTCCATATACGAATATGGACCAAAATTTTTGGCAAAGCATTTTACAGAACCCCTTCATAAAAGTTACACGCTTGTGTTTCCTTATAAGCAGACAACTTCAAAACATAGCAGAATGTGATTTTTCAGTTGCCAACACTAGCTTTTCATTTTTCACTGAGTAAAAGAAGGGCTAATGGTCTTTTCACACCTTGTTTAATGCCGGTCATGCTAACCCAAGCTCTGTCCAAATTTGTACACTGCCTGTAGACTGAAAACAAAATGAGCTGGAGATGTGAGGATATTCCTAGTCCCTGAGGAAATTTTCTATTGATTAGAAAGAAGAATCTCTTGATATCAGGCTTCTCTACTGGAAACATAACATGTAAAACCTTTTTTTGTTATATGAAGGTTTTACTGCTCTGGATTTCTTTAGCAACAGAACATTTCACCAGTGATCACAGAAGATACCACACACAATGTCTGTGGGCATTTTTAGGAACACCTGTAGCAAGCTGTTTATAATTTACACTTATTACATGATAGTTTGTTCAAAAGAAATGTTTCCTGGGAATAATTTCTCTTGGGAAAACCATAGTTTAAGCAAAATCATGGAAAGTGCTTGCTGTGACAGTATCTGATATGTAGTCCTGTGGGTATGCAGCTTGTTTCAGAGCATTTTGCTGATCAGCTGGCTAAAAAATGCAGGCATTGCGTGGGTTAAAATCATACCAAGAAAATCACACAAAATAAATATCATTGTTTGACCCACTTGGCTGGCAGTACACACTCTGCATCCCTCCCTGGGAATGAGGGAGAGAATTTAAAGGGGTAAAGGGAAAAGAGACTCGTGGGTTGAGATGAGAACAATTGATAACTAAAATACAATAAACCCGAATATTATAACAATAATTATAATAATAGTAATAACAATACACATATATACAAAAGAGTGATAAACAGTGCAACTGCTCACCACCTGATGACTGGGACCCAGTCTGTTCCTGATCTCAGAGCAGTAAGAGTCCCAGAACCACAATTCTAGAAAAGAGAAGAGCTTGAGAGTCTGAGAGCAAGAGAGATTACCAAGAGAGAACTTCTGTACAGATTCTTATCTATATGCTGTGCAAAAAGTAGGATCAAATCCTAGGCTAGTAACTGTGGGCTGTGCTCCCTTTCCAGCTTCTCCTGCACCTGCAGACACGGGCACAGCAGAGAACCTGAAAAGTCCTTGACTGTCCTGGCAGCAACTGTAAACATCAGTATGTTATCAGACTTCTCAGCACAAGTCCAGAACACGGCCTCATACTAGCTACTATGAAGAAAGTTAATCCTGTCGCAGCTGAAACCAGGACAAGAAGACTGAAAGAGAAGATGTGTAATCCATCCTCCTTCCATGAACTGTACAACATCCATCTGTGCTCTTGTATGCTTACCTAGTCTGACAGTCTTCTGGCAATGGAGACTCTGCAAGCTTCCTAGGCAGTCTGTTCCACTGTATCACTGTCTTAATTGTTAACTTTTTCCTGATGTCTGAATTCCTTCAAATTTATCTTTTTATTTTGAAGGAGTCTGAATATGAAGGCTTATCTTTATTCGATGTGTTTCCTACAGTTGTTGGAGTTTATGAAATAATTGGAACTGTTTTAGCCTTTGGTATGTGGACCTTGGGAGGCTGCCAGAACTCAGCTTGGAGGTCAAGTGCTATATGCATTATTTTTTTGCCTTTTGTTACGAGTTGCTGATGCTCCTATGTTTTGCATGAAAGATGATAGAACTTTGGTGGCAAAATTGAAGAGAGGCACGTGCATCTTCACCTTCAGTTTTCATCCAGAGAAGAAGTTATCTGTATACCTTTAGGTGGGAGAAAAAAAGGTTGCTTATGAAAGCTAATAAGGATGTTACAAATGCACAGTGAAGGTCAGATTATTACTAGATGTTATCCCACACTGATCCTTCTCACCAGTTGTCTGGAAGGCCTCAGGAGGTAGACTACTAAACACTGGAACATGAGCCTAGCCACTACCCACCATGGCAGACAATAGTGTCTGCATTTTCTTGACCATCAGCCAAAATCTCCACTCCTTTACAGTGCTGTAGGAGCAAAAGCCAGCTGCCTGCAGCCAGTTTTGATCAACACTTAGGTCTATCAGGAACAGAGAGGCAGATGAGAGATCAGGGAGGGAGTTTTACATACTCATACTGGTGGTCATGCGATGTGCGGGAATCTCAGTGTGGACTGTAACTTCATGATCCCGTTTCCACACTCTATATTCATGCAAGGTGTTCACTGATTACACAGATGGTGGTAAAGTCATGGTGCATCATTCCCAGCCAACCTCCTCTTCTCCTTTCCCTGTCACTTCCCTTTCAGTGGAAAGTGTTCTCTAAAATTAGCTTTGAGGTATTCTGCTGAGAAGGTTAGATGGTTTTTCAGTTGAGGAATGGTGTTTTGAGATGGTTTTGAGCAATCTACTTGTCTCTGTAATTTCTGAATGACAGTTTAGGCAGATTAATAATTTACCTGGGCTGAATTCTTCATAAATCCTCCCTTTATGCAAATGTCAACAGCAGAAGATCCCTTCTCAAACTTGCACGTGGAAATGTGGACTGTCAGTCATAGTAATAAAAACCTTTATCAGGTGTGTGGTCCATGTGTCAGAGCACCTATTCCACCAACCTCTTACACCTATGATACCCTCTGTCATGAGAGTGGAAGAAAACCTGGGCAGATGTTACCACACATCCTTTTTTAAAGCAGACTGTCTATCACTGTTTTAGAGATCATCTTCTATAGATTGTTTTAAGGCAATGTAACAAGTCAGGCCTAAGGCAATTTAGGCATTCAAAACAATGGTGGAGATCAGCTTTCAGAAATCTGGCCATGATTCTAATAAAGACTAAGAAATTCAGATATCTTTTTGGCGCTTACAAAAGTCTATTCTACTACTGGTATGCAGATGCCTAAAAGAAGTCTGATGTTTCCATTATTTAACAACATTAAGCCTACTGTTAATGTTCTTTCTTTTTTTCCATTGTCTTATGTAACTGAGTAGTAGTGTACAGTTCCATAAATGCCCTAGGGATTCTGGCTGAAAACCACTGATTTAACACATTCGCAGACACACAAACTCTCAAAAGCAATTTAATTTACTTTGGATTACTGCAAGAATTTGGAAATATTTCTTAATAACAATAATAGTTATAATAATCCTCAGCTTCTTTTTCCTTTTGAAAATGGATTTAGGCTGAACTTCAGAATCACAGAAGTTTAAAATAAAGTAAAACAAAGAATAAGAACTCTTGTGGACCAAGTAGAGCACTCTACTGAGATAACAGAGAAAATGGTATTGAAGCAGAATATAAATATTAATAATAAGAAAACCTTTTGTCTTGAATGAAGATAGTGTTGTCATACTTAGGAGGGGTTCAAATGCATTCGATGCCTGAATGAGAGAGTAGTTGTAGGATTTTACCCCATCCCTTTCTTCTCTTTCTCTTTTTTTGAAGGCAAAATGGGGTGGCACAAACGAAGTTATTCCTTCAGAGTTTATGGCAGCAAGCCCTAGGCAAAAGGACAAATTATACCTTTTTTCTCAGAGATAATAGGTATGCTGTTCACAAAACATAGTTCATTCTATGATAAGGCCATGACTTCTTGAGATCTTTTCTAGCAGAATGGTAGAATGCTTTGCAAAGGGACAGGATAATTACTTTTAACATTTAAGAGAAGGCATACAAAGGAGTTATTATATAATTTCTCACAGATATCAATGGGGCTGTTCTTTAATGAAGACTGTCTGAATTGGAGCAATAACAGAAACAAACCAAAAAAATATTTCCTTACATAAAAAATCAGAGCTGCTCACTTCACACTGCTCTGTTCTTTTGGAGAAGAAGCTGACCCTGAAATACTTAATGGAAAAGCAGTATACTTAAATTCTGTTAGATTTCTCCTGTAGCCCCTTCTTCTTTCTTGTCACGAAACAAGCAGAATGACCCTTAACACAAAACTTTTGATGGACAGACTACAATTAAGTGCATGATTAAATTGTCTTTTTCTTCTTCAACTTTTGGTTGTCTAACCCTTGGTACCTTAAAAAGGCTTAAATTTAAGCACCCAGCATATGCAAATGTGTTCAGGATCACTATTCATTCTTACAGTCAGAAGTCTCTACATTAAAACCCTGAATCATAACCAATATAAAATCACATAACTCCAAAGACTTCAATAGGTTTCTGGCTATGGGGAGGAATGAAATGAGAATTCACTGTCATGTAATATGTATTGGAAGAATTCCTCTTGTATCACTTGTACAACTGAAGATACAGTGCAAAATTCCCTCTTTCAAATATTTTTTTTGTGTGTATCATGCTAGGAGTAAAGACTTCTGATATTGAAAAGTATATACATTAAGCCCTGAGAAGTGAGAAAAAGTTATGCAGAGATTTTTTAAAGAGTCAGTTACAGTACTGAGATAGTAAATGGCTTTAACTGACCATCTTGGGTCTAATTGCTATGTATTAAAACATATTTTCAGTTGTTTGACTAGAAAATCAGTTACTCTGGTGTTGAAGAATATTGATCCAAAGTTTATTAAGTGAATAGGTTTTTAGTCTGAGCTTTAAAAATTATCTAACTTTGTGAAGATAATTAGAGAAACAATGAGAACAACATTGTATTTTGTTTTCCAAAATCTTCTGGTACCTAAAAAAAAAAAAAAAAGCCACCTTTTTTTACTAAAACTGCAGGTAAAACCAATCTTAAGTTTCACTGATCAAGCTAAATTCTAGTCTGGTGATACAGTTCTTCCCAGTGTTCTTATAGTATTACCAGCCAAACATTAACTCGCACCTAATGTTTGTAATCTTATATAAAAACAACACAGCTGGATGTGGCTCGGAGCAGCCTGGTTTAGTGGTTGGCGGCCCTGCATATGGTGGGGGGGTTGAAACTAGATGATCACTATGGTCCTTTTCAACCCAGGCCATTCTATAATTCTAAGATTCTATGATTCTATGACAGGAGCTACTATGGGAGGTCATACTCAGACAGTGTGATCTGTTTGCTGATTGCTTTGGGACAGACTTCTGTAGAACTGTGAAGATTAGGACCAAACCCTTGAACTTGATTTATCATTTAATAATAATCTGCTGTAGAATACAAAACAATTTCATACATTGTTTTTTGACTGTACAGGAGGCATGTCTGAGCTATGAAGTAACTCCAGCCACCCTGACTCAGCACCACCAAGTCAGTGCACCCACCCTCATAGTGCAATACTATGGACATGAACAGGAGCTTGCTTCTCAGAGCAGGGTGACTGCACTCGCATGGGGTTTGTACTGCACTGTAATTCCTGACTGGTTCCAAAACAGGCTCCATAAGTAGGAGCTGTTGTTCCCTGCACTCATTTTGCTGCATGGGACAGATTTACTCTGTGTTACTTTACCCTTACTTTGGTGATTACACAACTCAAATACGTGTGACATATTACTTATGTCCTAAAACCTAATGAGAGAACTGTCAAGCCACTGTTTAATTCTCCTCATCTTTCAAATTATCAAAAATTCATCAGACCAGGTAACAGTACAGTGAAGCCCTCCATTCACATGATGTCTCCACATCAAATACTTATTTTTGAACGCTGATGTAATTGTCTTGCTAAAAAGAACTATTTTAAGGATTCTTTGTGTTAATGTCCCATATGAGGCATAAATTTGAATACTTTATTCCTTCATTTCATTCTTTAGAAACTTCCATTTTATTCTATTTTTGTACCTGAGTGAAAATTATGTGGCTGCTTTTTACATTCATCAGGATTATTTAAAAGATACATTCACAGTGAATCAGAGAACTGTTATGCTTTGCTATTCATCCTCCTCATGACCAATAAATCATGTTCTTTTTTTAAAAATTGTTGTTTATTTAAAAGCCTAGTGATTTTGTGTATTTAGGAAGTGGGTTGAATTTTATGACATCATCAGTAAGCCTTATGTGTTACAGAATACTTCAGAGTGTGTATTTGCCTTGACTCTTATTTACAGTCAGGTACCTCCAAAAGGAATACACAGGGATACTCAATCTGCTCCATGCAGTAAAGATGAAAGGGAAGGCATGTTAAATGACATGAAATGTTTATCCTTGCAAAGAAAATACAATTATCATTGATCTCACAGGATATAACTTGAAGTTAGAATTTCATTTTGTGTTCAAATATATAAACAAACCTTTCTGATTCTTTAACCAGAGTCAAGCCTTGGTTCTTTGCACCACATTCAGTATCTTAAAACCATATTATTTTCAAGGCACTTCACATGACCTCCTGTCTGTAGAATATAGTCTCCGTTGGTGTTGTCTTTACACTGGTTCAAAGTAGACATCTAACCCTACCAAATCAAAAGGGGCAAATGATGAAGGAAGAACTAAAGTAGTGAGAAATGAAACCCAGTAGCTGGGAGAAGCAAAAGTGTTTGTTTGACTTGGAACATGTGAGAATTTGGTTCTTTCCTAGAGTTTTAAAAATATTTGTCATTATATTGTACAAAGAAATCATTGGGATTTTTGCTACCGTAGAATCACAAGTTTTTTAAATCTGAGTAAGAAGGAAAAGTTGCATGTTGAGAATTGGCGTGCAGGAAAGTGGAGCTGATAGGTAAAGACACATACATACCCATACAAACAATAGGGAAAGATGCAGAATGTTAATGGTCTTATTACAGTGACTGACATGGGCTATAGGATTAAGGTAAACAGAGCACACAGGCATAAACAAAGACTGAGAGGTGGGTAGAGACACTTAAGGCAGCCTAGTCCACCTCTCTGACAGTGATAATTTCTTGAAATGTGTTTTCTGAAGTTCTGCCTCTTCCAATTTTGCATAGAGAAGGCAAGAGGATTCTACCATGAATTTTGGGATGTACCAGTCCTTAATGGAAGCCATTGTATTCTACACATGTAGTTATAATAAAGCATGCTCAATTTGAGAGATTACTCAAATGTACAAGTCACACACTGCTTAAGTATCTTCATGAATCAGAGCTTTAATCTGTTCCAGTGAATCAGTAAGTCTTAACCCCTGACTAATTTTTACTGTGCCTTTTTTGACAGTCTCGATTATGGAAACATTTACACTAATAAGAAAGTGACATTCAGTGCTCAGTGCCACCACAATGACACAGAGAACTATTACTCCCTGACTTTTGGTGGGAGGCCTCTGGTCACGCAAGTGAGAATTGGATTATTCCTGTTAACTACTGTGAAACAGAGCAGGGGCTTGGCTAACCTGGAGTCAGAGATTCGCTACCTGGGGAGAACCATCCAGGCCATCTTCTTCTCTCAGCTCCAATGGGTACAGCAGGCTCACAGCAACATACTTGTCTTGACTGGTGATGATGATGATGATGAAGTTTTGTAAAGGAGGAGATTCCAGAGCCCCTCTCCAAAACTCTGTTTTTCCAGAACTTAACTGTGCTGATAGACAAATATGTTTTCTGTTTTCTGATTTAAAAGGTTTCTGAAAATTGAGCCAGTTTGTTCTTCCATTTGCTCAGTAGCAATATGGGAAAATGGGTTACAGACAGACATTGCTCTTCATCTTCCTTTTTCTGGACGTAAACCAGATCTTTAAAATATCACTCCTTCAAACTTCATTTTCAATCCACCAATTCTTCTTTTTGACTGATGGATTTTTCCAAATGATCCACAAAATTGTGTTTGCAAACCGGACATTACTCTAGGCAAAGCCTCATCTGAGTTTGATGAAAGAGTTATCTTCTGTGCCTTGTAAACTGTGCTCTCTGTAAGATATCCCAGAATAAGACTTGGGAGTTTTTGTTACTGTTTCATGCTGCTTATTCATATTTTGTTTGCAATTCATTATAATTCACCATACATTTTCTGCAATACTGCCAATGCGCCCCGAGTTCCCTGTTTTGGAATTACATATTTTGTTTGTGTCTCTTACAGAATTTACCCTTTTCTCTCCTTGATTTTAGACTATTTCTCCAATTTACTGAGATTATTTTGGAATCTTATCCTGTCTTTTGAAAAGTTTTTAGTCTGTTCTTCTTTGGAGTCATCTGTGTATTTTATATTATCTTTTTCATAATCTGAATCATTACTGGAAATAATGGCACAAACTCAGGCATAGAAGAGATATTATATTTGCCTTCCTTTTTGATGGAAACCTATTACAGTTAGATCTAAGCAGAATTTTTCAACAAAGTATGTGCCCATTTTATGGTAAATTTTCCCAAAATATATTTCCTCACCCAAACTGTGTTTCCTAATTCTGTGGATTGGTATCAGAAGCTGTACTAAAGTAAAGACAATACTGAATCTATGTTTATGTTTGTACTAGTAACCATGCTAAAATTACGATTTTATTTGCTTGGAAAAGTTGCTTCTCAAACAAAGTTTGTACTTTTAGTTACTCCTTACTCTCTTGTACATGCTTATATATTATTATTTTTTAAAAATTTAAGTCTATTGCCTGTTGATAAGGTTAATCTGAAAAATCCAAATTCTCAGATTTTATCCTAACCTATATAGATTTTTTTTTTAAAATAAAAAACCCTTTTTCCAATTTCTTGGGCCCTCCTTCTCTTCCAATAACAACAACAACAACAATAAAATGCTCACGTAAATTTTGCTTTAACTATCCCTCTCAAAGACTTTCATCAGGCCCTCAACTCTAAAATACCCTCTACCATACATTCTGTAATACGCTGAAATTATCTATTCTTTTCTCCTACTCTGATTTGCACACCTGTGCATCGTTAATATAATTGCATTAAACATCTGCTTGCATCTGAATGTTTTTATGTAAAAATTGAATCAGGGAGTTCGCTGAGAACACACGCTTGCATCACTCATTACTTAGTTTCCTGTTCTATTAAGTAATGAATCTGCCTTTTTTTTTTTTTTTCCTTCCTTTTACTTTGGAAGTATCTGCAAAGCCTTTTATAGACCTTGCTTCTTATGAATCTTTGATTATTATCAAAGATCTAATTGTCTTCTGGACCCTAAAACAAGTTTCAGTGATTTCCTGGCTCCCTCCTTCTTCCAGAGATCCTCTGCTTAATTATTAATACCCCTAGCTTTCTCCTTTCCTCATCAGTAAGGCTAGCTTCACCACAGGGAAATGTTTTGTTTGAGGTACAATTTGAAGAAATATACAGAATTTGATGTAAAATGCATGAATTACACAAGTGAAATAAAGATCTTCCTAATACAGTTTCTGGAAGTGAGAGAAAACTAAGAGATATAGTAAAGTGCATTCATGTCACTCCTGTTTACAAGATGATCTGTCTCAGAAAGAACCAACACTATATCTCAGACTTTATCTTCACTTTTCAAGTTTCTTTCATTGCATAAGATGCTGTATTGGGTCTGGCTGAGATGCAGTCAGCATCCCCACAGCTGGGCTGGGTGTCACCCTGCCACCAGCAGGGTGCTTATAGCACAGCTTGGGAGGGGGCGGGGCTGGGACAGCTGACCCGGATTGGCTGTTCCACACCATGTGACCTCAGCTCAGCCATAACAGCCCAGGGCAGGGAGAGGAGGGGGGCATTTGTGACTGTGTTTGTCTGCAGGAGCAGCCGCTGCACAGACTGAAGCTCTGCTTTCCTGGGGAGTGGCTGGACATCGCTTACTGAGGGGAAGCAGAGAATAACATCTTTGTTTATCTTTTTTTTTTGTGTATGGCCTTGGCCTTTGCTTTAATTAAACTGCTTTTACCTTGACCCACAAGTTTTTGATCTTTTTCTCCCTCTTTATTTTGTTGAAGGGGGAGAGACAGAGGGGCCTGGTGGGCACCTGGTATCCAGCCAAGGTTAACCTACCACAGATGTGATCAATAGGATGCTGTTTAATCTGACTGTGTGTTATGACTTTAAGAACTGTGGTGCTAAAAGTTTTCACTCCTCATTAGTGTACCCAAGTGAAATTAGTCAACGGATAAAACCCCAGCCATGGAAGCTGTCTCCTTTCCTGGGTGTTGAATCAATTCCCATTTATGTCACAAACTGTGCTCATAATAAAATCAAGTTCTGGAAAAGCAAGAAGGGTATTTATGTAGCAAACAACTTGTTAGATGAAGATGTCTTCACTGTGTCCATAACTTAATTACGCTTAAATAACACGGAAATTCTTTTTCTTTCAAGAAACCTAGAATGGTGGAAACTTGCATGCAGTTTTCCTTCTTAACAACACTGTCATCTTCCCTTGCAAACATTCCACAAGTACTTAACATTACCAGACGATTTTTCCTTTGTACTTACATGTTTCTTAGCATTTTTCAATATCAATCAATGAATACAACAAATTCTTTTCATCTTTCCTTGGAAATATTTGAGACAGTTTGGCTTAATACTGATTTTGGCTTGGACATTTTGCAAAGTTTTCTCTCCTATTCTTTAGTGCATGCATGTTTTTTCTCTCAACCCTCCAGGCTAGAAATGGCAGTTGTCATGACAACATAACACATTTACTGCTCATATTCCTATGATTTTTGCTTTATTTTTTTGATGGCAGCAGCTGACAGACTTTTTTTTAGAAGCACGAGCATATAAAGTTATCCTCTTGTATTTTTTTACATTTAGGTGATTGCAAAAAGTGTGCAGTTAACTAAGCTATAATTTGATCCCTTCCAAAACATACCCAGAGATCTAAAATTAACATTTTTGTATAGTACACCAAAAAACAGAGGCAATTCTGTGTAGAAGATGAAAGTTTACAGTTATAGTATGGATTAGTCAATGCACAGGTAGATACATGAAGTTGCATTTTATCATAGAATCACAGAATCACAGAATGGTTTGGGTTGGAAGGGACCTTAAGGATCATCTGGTTCCAACCCCCCTGCCATGGGCAGGGACACCCTCCACTAGACCAGGTTGCTCAAAGCCTCATCCAGCCTGGCCTTGAACACCTCCAGGGATGGGGCATCCACAACCTCCCTGGGCAACCTGTTCCAGTGTGTCACCACCCTCACAGGGAAAAATTTCTTCCTAATGTCTAGTCTA
>VZTO01017331.1:66680-81040 GCA_013400615.1 Syrrhaptes paradoxus | reverse complement strand
AGAGCAGAGTAGAAGGGGAGAATCACTTCCCTTGACCTGCTGCTAATGCTTCTCTTGATGCAGCCCAGGACACGGTTGGCTTTCTGCTCTGCAAGTGCACACTGCCGGCTCATGTTGAGCTTCTCATCCACCAATACCCCCAAGTCCTTCTCCTCAGAGCTGCTCTCTATCCATTCTCTGCCCAGCCTCTATTTGTGCTTGGGATTGCCTTGACCCATGTATACCACATATTTTGGTATAAAACACACATGTTTTTGGTATAAAACCACATGTTTTGGTATAATACTTGTTCTGCAAATCCAGTTTGCACATGGAAATGTACATTTTGCACATATAGTTGGACAACTGGTGAAAAATGTCCTGTATGTAATATTCTTGGAAACCTTCTGTACAAGAATTATTTCAGCTGAATTGCCAGTTCCATTCATTTTTAAACTTTGTTAAATTAATCTTTCTTCTTCTACATGATCCTCTATTCTTCATCTTCTTTTGTAGTCTTCTTTTACTAATATTTCTAGAGAAAATGAATCTATATACTTCATTGCCACATTTTTCCTCCATTGATTAAATTATTAATTTCAGCTGAAAGTTCTATTCATAATTACTGCATTACAAATATTTCTAGGACAGGTAATCGTTGAGTAATTTCCTGATGGCTGCAAAGTTTTGGTAGCTGTAAATCAAAAATCAGCAAAATTAAAAGAATGGGATCTGGTCAATTATCTAATTCTTTGCAAATGTAATAAATATTCCTTGGACTAGGAAAACAAAAATAATGAAAATATAGAAGAAAACAATAATAATTTAAAAATCTAAACCATCAAAATGAACAAAAAAGGCTACAGGAAAGACTCAATAGAAGACTGGATGTATAATTCTCAGATAGGCACTAATCTCACCTTTCTAAACTCTTAAAGCCCTGTAACCTGAATTTTCCTTTAAAATACAGTTCTGTGTACAGCAAAGTCTATGTCCAGAATTTTTAGTGAAAATACATCTTCGGTATTTTTTTCCATTAATATTTTACCCTAGGTATTTCCTTGCAAAAATATTCAACAATGTAGTTGAACACAAGTATTAGGGAACATTTGTAGAAAATAAAGATTAAAATTATAATGAGCATCAATAAACCCTCAATATTTTAGGAATGTAAAATTACCTGAGTAATTGAAATACAGAACTATAGATACTCATAATCAACTGATTGTGAATCAGGTACAGAAGAGGAATTATAAAGATATAATGCTAAGATTAGTTCTCTTAGTTAACTAATGCACTAGAAGAATTTTCAATCTGTTTAGGGATGATTCACAAAGAAGAAAAAGCGGCAAAAAGCCTCATATGAGTTATTTGTTATGAAGTATTTGCTGAGCGTCCCAGGGAGAGGATGCGTTCTTTCCCTGAAAATTTTGCCTCACTTGTATCCTGTTAATGTTTTGATTACTGCAATCATACTCATTCGGTTCGATTGTTATGCTGAAGAAATGAAGTGGCTATCTCCCAGCATAGCCTGGAGAATAGGCACGTAATTTTTTACACCTTTGCATGGAAGTGCCAAAAATATGAAGCTGTCATTGTACCACATTTCCCAAAGGTTACTCTTCCCCTTCAAAGGCAGGTGTACTAGAGCAGTACAGCACTGAGCTGCATGAGGAAGAGTGATGGATCGTGACAGGGTTACTTTTTTCTTTTCTTTTAATGAATGTTCATTTTATCTCTTCCCACTCCCAGACTGAGAACCCCAGGGCAGTTCTGAGCTCAGGTGTGGGATGATTTACATGTTAATGTGGCATAAACAGGCAGTAGTCACAATTAGTTGTTTATTCTGTTGTAACTGAAATCCATAAATATGCCTGTCTTTACTTCTGAGATTCACTGATTGCTATTCAGGGAATAAAGAAACACCAAAAACACCAAGACCAAACAGAGCAGGAAGTCTTCTTGTCAGCAAGTGTATCCATGTCTCTGTCAGCCCCATGGAGAATTCAGTGGAACACAGCAGCAATATTTATTTATTTATTTCTTTGCACAATACAGAGAAGAAACAACCAAAAGTCCAGGTGCCATGGCTACCAAGTAAAAATATCACATACAAAAACTAAATCACCAATTATTTCTTAACTTTCCAAAACCAAATAAAATAATGAAATGTAGCCCAGTCATCATTCACTCTCCTTGACCACAACACACATCCTTATCCTTTATTATTCAGCAGGGTGAACTTCAGCATAACAGCTCTCTTGCCTATGTGAGCACAGCTCAATTGCCCATGCTCAGAGCATGGCACAGGAAGAAGCAACACACGGCCGACTGGGTGGACACACAGCTGATGTGCCCACTGTGGCTGGGAAATGAAAAATAGCACAAATAGTTGCCTGCTAGGCAGGTAATCTTCTAGGGGAAGTTAGAGTGGACTTGTGCTCAGCCTCCTGCCTCCTACCCAGAGCAGCACAGAGTGCAAGGGGGGAATCAAGGAGTTGATGTGACCATTGGCCTGGAGCAGATCATAAGGACATTGTCCCCTGCACCAACCATAGCTGGGTGGGGGTTCCCATTATGATGGGAGCTGGTTGGGAGCTTGTGACCTCCCACTGGACCTGCAGTCATAGAAGGAGAGTGGGAACAGCAGCAGGAGACAAGGGACAGCTTTGGTGGGGGAGGCACTGGGGAGGTCAGTCTGGTCTGTGGGTAAGAGCCAGTGCGCAGTGGCACCCATCCACTGGCCAGACATATTGTTGTCCAAGATTTGCTGCTTGCCTGGGATCTAGATTCAGGGTGTCATGGTGAAGTTGCTGAGGGCTTGTCCAGCCCATGAACCCTCACCATCAATGATACTGGTGAAGGAAACCTTTAACACATCATGAATGACTACAGGGCTCCTCAGGGTAGAGGGAAGGGCAAGAGGGCCAAGGTTGTTCTCCAGAAGATTTTTGGCATGTTTGAGAGACTGAACCATGGGATATTTTTCTCAAAGATTGCTCGTGGAGACTGAACTGTGCAAAAGAAAATATGCTATGCAAGATACATGGTGTACTCAAGCCCCTGTTTGGTGTGGTGTGAATGATGGTGCCTCTTTTGGGGGTGCATGAGCATCTATGACCACCACAGCATGCTGGGACATGCGCAATTCACCACAAAGGATCACACAGCAAGCAAGTGTACTCCACGGAGACAGCATGAGCATGCACAAGATGGGGACATGTCGGACATGACACTGCTATAGAAACCCCCAGCCCAATTAACTTTCTTCTGCACAGACTATAAAAGCCCCACAGAAAAAAAAAAAGTGTGTGTGTGTGCACCAACCACTGGAGACTGGAAAACACAGTCCACTATGACACTGCTGGATCCTGGGTGGTGACGATCATTGTATCTAGATCTCTCTCTCTCTCTCTCTCTGTCTCTTTCTCTTTCTCTCTCATATGCTTGCTTAATTTCTACATTCTATTCCACTCTATCCTATGACTATTACATTTTACTGTTGATAATAAAAGTTGGTTTGGGTGTACAGCATCTATCCTCATTTGTGTTTTACTCTCACTCTTGGGATAACCTCGAAACCTCCCCAACCTTGAACTGGGAAAGTATACTTAAGGGCAAGTTGTGATGCAGGTAATGGATAGGAATAAGGAAGTCTTTGCTGGACCCGGTGCTCTCGAATAAGAAAAAACTGATCTAAGATGTTAAGTCTGGTGATAGTCTTGGCTGTACTGGCTGTAGTACAAGAGAGAGATCAGCTGACCAAATATCTGCTTCAGCATGAGCTGAATTGTGCTTTAGGCCCCACTGACACTATTCACAAGCACCCCATTGTCTTTGAGAGGAGTGTAGACATGCAATTTGTCAGCAGACACACGTAATTTGAAGGAGTTGAGTCTGGAGCAGAATCTCAGCTCATACTAAAGTAATTACGAGACAGCACAACAGTTTTGAAAGCGACTGAGAATTTTAGAATACTTACAGAAAAGAACACTCACATATTTAAGAACTGGTCTTTTGCATCATGCAATGTGGTTCATTTCCCACTTCTGTCACAGAGATCACTTATTTAGTCACTGTCCATTCAATTCAGTTGCTTGCGTATTGGTATCAAGTTCCATTTAAGCTGTGCAAAGATATCTGTTTGAGGCTGGTTTGAGATAACATATATCTATGGGGGGTACAAACCCACTTGGAGTGGTAACTGGAGGCCAAGCAGCATCTCAGATAGGACTAAATGGCCATGTTTGAGAAGCTGAACTGAGCCTTTATCCGCACAGATCAGGCTCTATGTGTGAAATGAAGGTGGTAATCTATGAATTTTTCAGTCTTGTCTTGTGAGGATAAACTAATGTTTGACAGATGACTGTCTGAACAGGTAGTTCAGTTGATGAAATGATCTGAAACATAAGTTCTTCCTTTTTAAACTATTTTTTGTACATTTCAAACAGGTGTGAACAGTTTCTGTACAAAACTGAGCACCGTTGTAACTTAACGATGTGTCAGCATTCAAAAGCAATCTTTGTTCTCTGATATGTTTCAGCTTTAGCTGACAAATCACCCAGCAAATTACCGTGAAGTAAAAAAGTGGGGAAAATATGTCAAAGACTACTTAGGCAGCCTGCCCCTGTGCAAGCGGCAAGCATAAGCCTCCACGCCACATTAAGCTCACTCCAGACTTCAAAATCTGGCAGACATGGTACTTGTGTGGTATGCAGACCTTGTGCATGAAAAGGAGTTTTACTGTCAGCAAACACCACCCTCTGTGGGTTTCAATTACTTGAGAAGGAGCAAGGCAACTTGGCACTTGAAGGTTTTGAAATTCTTAGAAGCTAGATGTCAGGAAACTGTACTTCAGCAGTCCTATTACAGTTCACTTTATATGTAAAATTCTAATTATGGGTCACATTATATAGCAGCTTTCACAGGTTAATACCACTGCAGAGCATAATAAGCATATAAGTGTGATGGGTTTCCCCTTGGCTGGGGGCCAAACCACACACTCACTCACGCAATTCCCCCCCCCTACCTGAGGATAGGGGAGACAATTAAAGCGGTAAAGGGAAAAAAGGACTCGTGGTTTGAGATAAGAACAATTTAATAACTAAACTACAATAATATTGAAAATAGTACTATATACAAATATACAAATGAGTGATACACAGTGATACTGCCCCCCCACCCAATGACCAAGGCTCAGCCTGTTCCCAGCTAAAGATCCCAAAGCAGGGAGAGTCCTGAAACTGCACTCACGGAACAGAGATAACAGTCCGAGCATGCCAGACCGAGAGCTGACCGGGGTAGGGGGGGAAGGCCTTGGGAGAGCGACCACCTGTAGCGAGATGACCCAGAGCAAAAGAGATCTGAAACCAAAGGGGCTGATCTTCTGGAGGGTCCTCACCTATATACTGGGCATGACGTGTATGTTATGGAATAGATTATTGGCCACTTTGGGTCTCAGTCCTGAACCTAAGATCAAATCCTGGGCTAGTAACTGGGGCTGTGCTCCTTCCCAGCTTCTCCGGTCTGCAGACGGCCAAAGAAGCTGCAAGACCTTGGCAGCCACATAAACATCACTTTTTATCAGCTTTCTTCTGAGCACAAATCCAAAACACAGCCTCTTGCTAGCTATTATGAAGAAAGTTAACTCTGTCTCGGTTTAACCCAAGACAATAAGTCAGCAGGTTTTTAAAAGGATCCATAATATTTCTTGAAAGCTTTTGCATGCATATTAGAAAATATGTTACTTCTGAGCCAATTTTTCTGCTGGTGAATTTAAGAAATGCCACTGACTTCAGGGGAGATATACCAAGTTCTATTTGCTGGTAATCTGCCTTTCGTTTGTCTGTTGGTGTGTTCATAAACAAAGAAGCTGAGGATGTCTGTGACATCCACTTTGTTAACTGAGACACAAATGCAATGGTAGCTGGGGGCTGTGTTTGTTCATTAGTTTTAAATTTGGTTCCCAGAAGTAAAGCATTGCTATGAAAGATTTTCATTTTTGTGCTTTATGCACTAGTTTTCCCTGTTTCTGTGAGTAAGAAAGCTTTCTTCGTGGCAGAAGTGTCAGCACACAAGTAAACCAACTTGCATTTTCGAGTTTTTTTTTTTGTTTCTTACCAGTTAACAGGAAAAAAAGTGATCTCAATAGACTTTGATATAAGCTTGAGACATTCTGAAAGTAGAAATATCAATGAATTTTATACTGCATGTTGAAATATTTTTGCATATGGAGGATTTTGGTTTTCCAAAATAGTTGGGGCTTCTTCATGATTACTCAGTTTCTTATGCTCTCTTTTTCTCAATTTAAAGCAATAAATCCTCAGTAATAATTGATAGAAATGTTTAGTTAAATAGACCTGTGAATTATTGACTGTTTTTTTAAATTTTTTTCAAAATCAAAACGTTATAGTTTCTGGTGTTTTCAACTATAAAAGACAAAACTGTTCCTTTGCAAACAGTCCTGTGGAAAAGAGTTGCTAATTACAAAACACAAGATGGAAAAACACTTATGGATTTCCCATAGTTACTGTTAGTTTTGCTTTATGTTTTTTGAGGTACTCAGGTTCTAACTGTTCTGGAAAATAAATGGATCTCATTCTTTTGATGGTGGCATTCTCTTAGAGCTTCTGCGGTGCCTGAGCACTACAGTGCACCGAGAATAGTGCACTTAGGCATCACCATTTAATCTAAATTTAGCTATGGAAATGTAGGTGATTAATGCAATCTAGTCATCCAGGCCCAGCTATAGTCAAGGCATACAGAAGCACATTTACAGAGCATAGTACATCCCCTCTCAAGAGAAGTGTCTAAAATAGTTGAAATGAATCACTCTTTGGAAGTACAGATCTCCTTCTATTGTGTAGATGCCTTGACTCCTACTACAAAGACCTAATTTTTAAATGGCTAAAGTTAGGTGAAGTTACTTTAGTGACTATCTTGAGTCTGACAATTCATCTGACTCCCTGCTATGTCTTCTGGTAACTCTATACCCAGTAATCCTTAGTCTCCATAGTAAGATCACATTCTTCTAAGCAAAGAATTGCTTCTCTAAATTACATATCTTTGATACAATAACAGTGTTAAACCTGAGGGCAAGCTATTGTAGCATGATGGCTAACTGCATGTATTATACATACTAATATGCATACATTAGGATTGGATCTTATCCCTGTTGAGGCAACTACAAATTATACTTACCACTCTTGACTGCAACAGTCTCACTGGCACAAAACAGGAATGACGTGGTTAAGAATTAGGTCTTTAATATATATTATGATGGTAAATACCATCGAAAAGTAGTAATCTATTTCAAATCCTCAGCACAGTAAAGTATATTTTAAAAAAATATTTACAATCCCATTTTTAGTTGTGAATTCTGATTTCAACTCTCTGAGCAAACCCACCAATTTCTCAGTACAGAGTATGACTGTAAATACCCCAGGCACATATGAAGGTGTGAAGGTTATTTGTGGACTTGTGGCTCTGCACATAACATCTTTCTTAGTTCATTAGCTAGACCAAAGAAAGGCACCCTAATTTTAGAGTTTTGGCCATAAAATCCCCTAGAAAAAGCAATGGCTTTAGGTGGATGCTTATAACAATGCAGAGGATTACAGCCATCTAGGGACAGATTGGCTGAAGGCAGTTGCTGCAACCACATGAACAAGGAGTAGTAGAGAATCCCACTCCCCATTCACAAAATCAGTTTTTCCTGATGTCCTCTGCTGCATTTGCTGTGTCTTACCTATTGCAGGCATCAAGGTAGAGGCTCTACTGACAAGAATTTCTTCCATTCCTTCTCCAAAGGCTATTTGTTCACCAGGGTTCCAGTTAGAAAAATACTGTTCAAGCATGTGATTAACGACTGTCGTTATGCATATGCACAGAGGCGTTGAATTAAGTTACACGGGCACTTTTCATAGAGCCTGAGAAAACTCTGATCCTAACGATTACGGTATGTAAAGAGCTGATTTCAGCCTGGATCCTGCTGTTAGGTTAATTAGCCTTCCAACCAAGATATTGAGAGGTTGCTTTTAAAAAAGATAAAATAGCAAAGAACATGGACATCTGTCTGCAGTGGGCACATCTATTTTTCACTTTTATGCACACCTTCACTCTTTCTATTCCTGTGTCTATAATGATGCAGGCATGCCATTTTCAGATTCAAGTTCATAATACTTGTTTAGTTTCCAAGTGCTATGGAAGTTTCATTAGGCTGGTTTGTTTGGGTGAGTTTTGTTCAGTTTTGGTTTTAGTTAGTGTTGGTACTAATTGGTTTCTAAGTTAAAGCAGTAAAATAAACTGTTAGCAAATCAATTCTTGTGTTTTCTGTCTACGTATTGTATTGAAAAGAGAAGGCAATTATTTCACAGAATTGAAGGTTGGTTACACTGGAGTTTATTGAATGTTGATTGACGTCCTCACATATGATTTAAATACTGTTTTGTGTCATCTGTGCTTCAGAGCCAAGGGATCATAAATGGGACTGGAGCAGAACTGTAGCAGCATATTTTTTTGCTGCTTATTGGAAGAATAAAACTGTGTGTTTACTCTCTTTCAAAGAAAAATAATAGTTTTCAAAAGAAAACGTTCTCATTTCCTTCTCTTTTCTCGCATTTTTCCTCTTATAATATTTGAACTTAACTGTCGCTCTTTCAAGAAGGGTTTTTTTAACTTCATGGGGATTAAAATGTCATTAGCTAACTTTTAATGCAAAATAGTTGTACCTAGCAAAACTATCAAAAATGTTTAATAAAATAACAGGAAAAAAATCTCCACATTCAAAAAATTATCCTTCTTTCTCAGAAATTGACCAATTCTTTTTACTTTATTTGAAACTTCATTTTTTCATTCAGTGAACTGGTATCTGAGAAAAAAACCAACCACTTCATTGTATCCTAAAGCAGGTGCTCTGTAAACTAAATAAAAGTCCCTGATCTAAACACCTCCTCTGTAACGCATATGTGTTTGGAGAGCCATCTAAAACAGGGACTTCAAAAGTAACTGGTTTATTCCTTTCAGCCACAATAATTGTATACATACCAACAAGCTTATTTGTATATCTTATATGAGAGACCATTCCAGCTGTAAATCTCAGTAGTAATGCGCTCTGACAACATTCACTCAAACAACTAAAGGAACAACACAGTTAGAATTGCTAATGTTCAGTAGAGCTAACACTGGAAGATGAGTAAAATTTATTAAAATTGCCGTCACTGGGAAATAGAATATTTATTTTTTCACAGGATATTTTTATGTAACATTTCTGATATTTAATTAGCCGTGTTAATGATATCTAAACCCAGGGGTATTTTTTCCTCTGACAGCTAATTATTGCACCCCAGTTTTTGCTTCTGAGAGTGATACAGCTCCTGCTCAGTGTGTGGGGTCTTTTTTGCCATGTTCTCTTCTCAGGTTTGAAGCCTGTGAGGTTAAAGGAAGATTCTAATGACACCCTCCAGTGTAGTCTCCTTTGAAGGCTAGGACTGAGAGCTTTGATTTCAGGTCACTCCCTATGTGGCTGCCTTTAAAGTTCATCTGAATTAACATTCAGTGATATTTTTGGCAGCTTTGACTGCCATGAAAAATCATTACAGTGGAATAATAATGCAAATAAACTTTGCATAGTCCCATTAAATCATTAAATGCCACATTGTTCTGTAATGGGAGTGACATTTCATTATTTCTGAAGCATCAAATGTGTCTCTGTGCTCACTGTCAGTTTCACAGTATTAATACTGCTGACAGAATACAATAACACTGGAACAGGAGAGGAAGAGGTCCTAGGGCTTATATGATGCCTGCAGATACTTGAACTGACTGAAAAATACAGAGGTAAAAGCATCATAAAAGCACTATGATGGGCTTTTTAGAGTGTGTTGGAACATTTGGTCCATATTGTTGATAATATTAAATTTTTCTTTTGTCCTCTTTCTAATAAAAGCAAAAGGAAAATATTAGTCAGCTGTCCTCTGGAGAATAGCCTCCAACTTTTGCTTGTGTTTTTTTTTTCTCCATATTTTTATCCTTATAACCTTTATGTAACCTCATAACCATTTAAGAAACCATTTGTAAAGGTGCTGCACCATGCACTTGAGTGTATAAGGCATAAAATCAAACCAAACAAACCCAACATAACTTGCTTTTAAACAGAGCTCTCCGAAGTCCAAAGACATCTTCTAAGGAGAAGGCAAATTCTTAAAGAGATATGAGAGTATTACTGTATTCTTTTAACGAACTGTTTAAATGTTTATTTAAAAGAGAAAAAGGGTGGGGAGGGGAAAGATGCAATGTAGGGCAAACAATAAAGAGAACAGCTTAGGAAAATCAGAGAGAAAATCTCAGCATATATTGAAAAAAGGCATGTCCTGGGAGAGTTAGCAGAGAGAGCTTTAGAAATTGTACACATTCCTTCTCTGGCTGCTATGGGAATGCTTCTTTGAAGGAGCATTCCTATCTATGACCTTCAAGAACAGCCGGAGTTCAGATGGCTCTAACAGTCATTCAATGGAATGAGACAGAATAAAGGAAAAAAGACCATAGGTTCATTGGGACATCTACTACATTGTAGTACAGATCTGTGGGTCAGACGGAGCCTTGTTGCTAACAGTTCATAGTACTGCTCAGAGATTTTACCTGGTATTTCCATCTGTGGGGAAAAATATTTTTGACACTCTCAGTGAGCACATCATTTCCCTTATGAAAGAAGCCCAGACGCTGCCTAGGTGGGAAGGCAGTGAGATGGGCAGCCAGTTCTCTTTTGAAAACTTCAGCCTGATGGTCTCCAGGTAACAATTAGCAAACCTCCTCCTTCAGCTGAGCTGCCTTGTTCTAGACATTCAATTCCCTTACCACTAGTGTGTCTTTTCCCTCCTTTGCTTTGTGTTTATCTTTCCAGCGTTGGATCATGTCCCACACTATGTGTTTTCTTGGGTTATCGTATTATTTTTTTTATTGACAAGGCAGAGCTTCACCACAGCTGCATGTCGTAGTTCCCACACCTTCTTGCTAGTACCCTTTAGTCCTACTGCCATACAGCCAGCTGACAGCCCTATGTGCTGGGTCCATGTTGCTGAAGAAGAAAAGGTGCCCTTCAAACGTATTGAGCTAGCAGCATGTTTTAAACCAGTTACATACTTTTGAATGACAGCAAATGGTAAATATAATTTATAACCCTTGCAATTAGAAAAGGGAAAGCATTCATCTGATGTTAAAAATAATCCAATATTCTAAGTGAAGCTGCATATCCTGGACACTGGAACCATGAACAAGCTGGTTACTTGTACACTCACAGAGACTTTCAGGGTCTGCAAACCATGGAGAAGAGAATTTTCTGTTATTTAGCTTATTCTTGTGCTGAAGTTAGGAGACTGAAGTCAAGAGTTCTGAGAAATTCTTGTGTCCACCACAGGGAGTTAAAATTCCCTTTTTTTGGCAGAAAAGGACAAACAAAAAAACTGAGTGTTTCTGGGGTAGAAATTGGCCTGTCAAAGTTTGAGAACACCAGCCTGATAATGGCAGTCTCACTGCTCACAGCAATTGATGCCAATTAGAATTAAAATGTGTTAAAAGCAGTTTATGGTGGCCTGCAATTCACTGACGCTTCATGGACCGCTTATCAGGCATCAAAATTGCATAAGCTTTAATTTTACCATGACTTCCGAAGGCTTGAAAGAAAAAGTCAATAGCTCTCTAATCCACTTGAGTTTGTGGGACGATGCTGAGTAAAATTTGGTAAAAAACTCATGAGATACAGCTTTAAGCCACAGACCTGTGTTTCTGTAGTCACCTGACCTAAATTTGTGCACTGAGACAAAGACACACCTTTCCAAAGTCTTTGCTGACAGGAGAGTGTAGAGACTTCAGTGAAGCTTAGGTTATTTGACTCTGGTCTTCAGCTTGCTTGACCATTAGCTGTTTTGCAACATTGCCCACCCTGCCTGGCAAAAGAATGAGAGGTTGCAAACATAGTCAGACATTACACATCTGTTCTCGCAAGACCCTTTTTCAAAATAAAATAGATAAGGGTGCCAATAAAAAATAATAATGAAAGCATTTTTCCTCTTCATGTCTCACAAGGTTTTTAAAGCAAACAAATAACCCCAGGTCTTCTGAGTCCATTGATCTCTTGTGCCTCTCAGTGCAATTCCATACTGTGTATTAAGGTTCTTCCTCCTCTTATTCCTATCATGTCAACGTCTGAGGTAATATACTGAGTCACAAAGTTAGTATAGGAACTGAACTGTTTCTAATCAGCCGTTAAGACCACAATCTGAAAGCTATCTTAAAAAAAATCCTTTCTGAAAACTAATTCCTACTCATTTAAAGCTAGTTTTCTGTGGGCACTAGAAGATTGATCCTGCCATGGTGCACAAAGTACCACACACTTTGGACACAGCAGTGTACTTAGGTACTTCACCTTTGTGTTTTCATGGTTGCTGTGTTCCTATTACTCCTGCTCCACACTCTCTAATGTGAGATGACTAGTACAGTAGTGCAGTCACTGACCACCCCACAACCTCATAGCAAGGAAAATTTCACAATCCTCCTTACTATAGTAGAAATTCAGCTCAGAGTATAGCTCTGCTTGTGTGTTCCATTCAAGTGTTAGCCACAAACTGGGTCCTTAAATCCGAAGGCTCAGTGACTTCAGTACATGGTGTGAATATGAAGTCAAACTTACACCTTATGTCTCTGGTAAACTTCTATGGTCTTAAATTAAGCAGAGGGTTTTCTCATAAATGGACTCAGTAACATCTTGTGCTCAGTGCTGTGGAATTTCCAATGCAGCATTGCAAAGAAACATGCATGGAAAATTACCTCCTCAGTGATTAAAACTCAGCCAGTCGGAAGCCTTCAGGTCTGCAATATCATTCAAACTGACAGAATAAAAATCTTTGACCTGATCTGTCACATTACAGCACTCAGCATCTATTTATGACAATCTGACTTCATCCCATCAGACAGCTTCTCGCACTTGAAGAGCCATTAGGAAGTCCTGCATTGTCTCTGTAGTTATTTAGCCTGTGGTGTTGGATGAGTGGTTCTGAACCACAGCCACAACTCTTCCTCTGAGACAAAATTAAAAAAGAAAAGTAATGTGAGGTTCATAGAACCAGCAACATGGAAGCACTGCAAGTACTTATGTTGCTTGTGAAGTAAAAGCTTATTTTTAAGTGTAACTAAGACCCAGAAGTCCGATCCCTATTGACTTTCTTTAGAAAATGGAACTTAGGGTTTTCAAAATGCTAACCATAGGGAAATTAAGTCCCAAATCCTGCTTTGTTGGTTCACTCAAACTGCCCACTTGCAGTGAATATCTAGAGTTGAGACGCAATATTCACTTAGACCTGGATGATGAGGGAACCTGATCTTTTCTATCTTCAGATGACTACCTTGCCAAAAGTGCACACTTACACACCCATGGGGCCCCAAGGACAAAAGTTTCAGTCTGGTCCAGTATGTTTTTAATGGAACAAATGATTTTATAACTGCCTTCCATCTTTGGAAATTATTGAACCAAACTCCCACTCCCCCTCTGCTCCCTTGTTATGTACCTGTCTTTTTTATTCAAAACTGATTTGTCAGCTCTGTTGTGTCTTAACACATGGAGAAACTGGGCTATGGGCTTCATCACTTTCAAAATATGCAAGAATGCTGCCTTAAGGTGTCTTCTCTCTGGGCTGCTGAGCCTTCTCAAACAGAGCTAATGTTGAAAAAGTTGAAGGAGAAATCTTCCTGCCACTCTAGATGGGCAGGAAAAACTGCTGCTTTCAAGGTCATTGGAAGTGTAGCAAGGTCTTTGTCACTTGTCACAGTAGTGAAAATTGCACCAGTATCTAAGCATGCAGCTAGTAATTAGCTCAGTATTTTAGTAGTATTTGGTGATATGTGTCTGAGATTAGGACCACATGTTTGTGTAAAAAAACACAGCAAGGAGCCTACCGCAGATGAGAAGCTTGTAAATGACTTGTCTGCAGGTCATTGATTCATTGATAGTAGTTTGTACTAGTCATCACCAAACTGAGTACCTGGCTGTGGGGGCTATTAGGGCGCAGCAGTGAATGCAGTCGCTACAGCCTCACCCTTCCTCACTCGTAGGCAGAGGAGAGATCTGCTCCATCTCACAGCCTCTGGCCTTCATCCACTCTGGGAAATGTCTCAGCACCTGGTGACATAGTGTCGTGGGTTAAGTAGAAGAGAGTTCAATTTTTTTTTTTTTTAATTTTATTCCTTCTCTTCATAAATAGCTAGCAAGAAGCTATGTTTTGGATTCCTGCTCAGGAGAAGCTGATAAAGACCCGATGTTTTGTTCTGCTGCCAAGGTCAGCAAACAAGCAAAGAGACACAGTCCAGCTGCTAGCCTGGGATTTGCCTTT
>VZTO01017331.1:38600-66486 GCA_013400615.1 Syrrhaptes paradoxus | reverse complement strand
CTTTGGTCATCAGGTGGGGAGGGGCAGTATCACTGTGTATCACATTGTATATTTGTATATAGTATTATTTCCAATATTATTGTAGTTTAGTTATTAAATTGTCCTTATCTCAACCCACGAGTCCTCTTTGCCATTTACCTCTTTAATTCTCTCCCCTGTCATTGGGTGGGGGCAGGGACTGTGTGATCGGGTTTGTGTGGTTTGGCCACCAGCCAAGGGCCAACCCGCCACACATAGGCAGCTGAGCTCAGGGGCCAGCCGTGGATTTTATCTGGTCACCACTGTGTACAAAACTTAAGCATTCACCTTTTTAGTGACTTCCTTTTTTAATTTTTTTTTCAGATCTGACTCATACATGGGGAAAAAAAAAAATAAAAGAAAAAAGAAACACCCACCTGAAAGCATCAGCTCCTCACTGCTGTCATGTTAGGACCAGAAATCATGGGCAGAACAGCAGAGGATGTGGCACATAGCTAAAACTGCAGTGACAGACATGTTTTCCCTCAACTTTGAATTCTTTGAATAAACAAACCCTAAAAAACATTACCCACCAAAAATAGTGTGTATGAGCTCATGGTGCAACTGGAAGTATATCCACAGTGCAGGAAAAGAAAATGAATTATCTCTTCAAAATTCTAATTCTGACATAATCATGACAGCTGATAAATTATCCATGAAAGACTTTAAAACCAGGAATCATTTCAATATGGTTCACAAAATGTAGTTCACATCCTTCTCAGTTTTCAAATAGTTAAATGAACTGTTCTTTTAGCTGACCTACAAATTATAACTGTAGCCTCATTCTGTATCTGTGCACCCCTGCTAATAAAGTGTTAGTCCCCCTAATCTTCAAGTGTCCAGGTGGTGAACTGACACCCAGCACATTTGAAACTTTACTCAGAAAAAATGTTCAGTGTGAGCTCCAAGCAGATTAACTAATGCTTGTCTGGTTTTGTTTTTCCAACCTAGGAAAGAGGAGAAAAAAGGAAAGGAAAAGGAAAAAAAGAAAAAGAAAAAGAAAAAAGGAAAAGGAGAAGAAAAAGAAAAAGAAAAAAGGAAAAGGAGAAGAAAAAGAAAAAGAAAAAAGGAAAAGGAGAAGAAAAAGAAAAAGAAAAAAGGAAAAGGAGAAGAAAAAGAAAAAGAAAAAAGGAAAAGGAGAAGAAAAAGAAAAAGAAAAAAGGAAAAGGAGAAGAAAAAGAAAAAGAAAAAAGGAAAAGGAGAAGAAAAAGAAAAAGAAAAAAGGAAAAGGAGAAGAAAAAGAAAAAGAAAAAAGGAAAAGGAGAAGAAAAAGAAAAAGAAAAAAAAAAAAAGGAAAGAAAAAGAAAAGGAAAAGGAAAAAGAGAAAGAAAAGGAGAAGGAAAAGGAAAAGGAAGGGAAAAAGAGGAAATGTGTTGCATAAACAATGCAGCTGAAAGGAAAGATATATAGCTAGCAGCCCCAATTGGTTAATCTCATTGCTCCAAAAGAGTCAGCAATACACTTAACGTGTGAGTTTTCAAAGTCTGCTTCTCATGAAAGGGCTGTTCTCTCCTCTCTACTTTTGTATTATGTACATTCAGTGAATTCAGGATATAATGAATAAATGGTTAGAAATTTCTAAACATTTTATGCTGATCTTTCTGTTTCTATGGACACAGTAACCAGTTTTAAACGGTCTCTAGATACAACATAACTGGGGAAGGTCACAGTGTTTATTTAGAGGAGACGTGGACAGGCTAATTGACTAAAGAGGCTAAAACATGAAGCCTTTAGCAAACATTGCAGAAATCTTATTCCTGACAGTAGCTGCTTGGGTTTTATACTTGCCAGCCCAGCACATTTTCCCTTTTTCCTGGAGGAAATTTAAGCAGAAATCAACAGAGAATAAGTCTCTCCCTAGCCATACAGAAGTAAGCCAGCACCTGAAACAAAGGTGAAAAGTAAGCCCACTTGGTTTCTTACTTGGTATCACTAGGGCATACATTTGCCTTCCGCACTCTCTACAGTCGTCTAGCTCCTTCTCAAACGCCAGCATCTGCAAGTCATAATGTCTGGATCCAAGCTTAAAATGCATTTTAAAACCTGGAGGGGAGGAGGAAGACTAAAAAAGACCAATTGTTGAGTGCCATTAACTTGTTTCAATCAGCCATGCAGTTTGGACATTAGTCTTTTAGTTCTAACACAACGCTATATTAAAATTATCTTGTGCTATTTCTTTAGTATTAGTCCATCAGTTGTGGTACAATTTCATGGGTGCATTGCATTTTACAGCTTCCTAGAAGATAGATCCCTACCGACGGGACAGTACAGTATGCTGGAATTTGTATAAATTCAACTGCACGAAAAGCAAAACGTAGAGAGTACACATAGCCTCTGAGGAATGACTCACAAAGAAGCTAAGCTAAAATGAGTGCTTAGGTAAAGAAGGGACATGAAGAGTGAAATCTAAGAGTAAATGAAGTGGGTGTAAAACTAGATTGAAGCAGAGCTGTAGGTGACACTGTGGAATTTTGCTGAGCTTGGAAAGCAAGAATGGAGAGCTTAAATGCAATGCAGTAAATCACCAGATAAGGCACTTTAAAGCAGACTTTTTGCAATACAGAGAAAAGTAATGATGTCCCTTCTGCCATGGGCTTCGAAGACCGGACTTCTGCAAAAACATTCCCATAGAGATGTTGTTCTGGTTAGTCCAAAATAGAAACAAACATTCTGGTAGTCATATTGTCAGTTCAAATTTTTCCACGTCATCCAATTTTTTTTTTTTAAATTACTTTCTTTTTTAACAAATATTCCTGACTTTGTAATGTGGCATATCCAAACAAGATATTCACAGATGTAGTTCCCAGTAAGGCTACTGCTTTTCACAGTAGTCTTGAGAGAAAACTAAAAATTGTGTGAAGCACTATTCCAATTTGTGTAATTGCACCACATTTGTTGAGAAAACTCCTGCCTTGTAAATTTGGTTATAAATTGTGGTAAGAGAGATTCAGATTCAAGTTCCATCTTTGCAAGTTCCATCACTTGACAAGTGTCTCTGATGTACTGTTCAGGAATCCACAAAGAGTCAAAATGGAGCAGCTCCTTTTCTTCTACAGACAGTCTATCAAATATTTACAGTTCTCAACCAATTGAAGCTACTGCCAAGTGCTTTTCTTGTTGAAATACCCTTTATGATATATTATTGAACCATCTCTAAAAGCCAAGCACATAATTAAACCCTTTGCATTGGTACAATATGTCTGTTCTGTCCTTCAATCTTCTTTTAAGATGTGATATACATCCTAGCAGCTGTATGAAAGATTCAAAGGCTGTGGTTCACTTACAGCACAGACTGCTTGTTATTTAATCTCCAATCACTGAGACAACTGTCCTCCTGGAAATCAGGAAAATATGTTATCATTAAATCACAATTTTATAGGCATATTGCTAAATAATTGAACAACCCGGCTGTCACAAAGCAATAATCACGTATAGATATGAAACTCTGTGTAACATTTTGTATCCAAATATTGAAGCAAAAAGTGAAGAGGAACAATTTTACTTGCTTTCATGATTAAATGTTCTGAGAGCCCTTTCATATGGTAGGACTGAAGAGCAGCAATTAACAATGCTTAAAGTGACAAAAGAAATTGTAACCAAAAACTGCAGTGCTGATAATGCATTTTACATAAACTTTTACCCACAGCCCATGAATGCCCCAGTTTAATGTATGATTTATAAATAGCTGCATATAATATAATATAATGTCAGTATGTTTCAATGCAATTTGTTCCAAAGCTATGCAAAGACTACATCAATAGTCATTAATGTGTTTTAAGTAGGGCTGGCCAGGACACAAAATCAGGAAGATCTGGAAATATTTTGGAAAAATTCAAATGAACAATTTTACAGTGACAAAATCCCTGGACAGCATGAACGTCCTGTGTTGGCCCCAATGAATAACAGTTTACTTTTCAAGTAGACTTGCTGCAGTCACTGCAGCAGATCCCACTTTGCCATTCCCTCTGTTAGTAAACTGGAGCAACACAAAAAAAAAATGCTAATAGAGGTCTATTATTTTGTCAATAGAAAAAAAAGAAAAAACAACCCCTCTGAGCCTCTTGGGAGTAAAGATCTAGCCTGGCCAAGATGGAGCAACAGAGGGTTGGATAGGTTTCCCAAGGCTGTTTTGTCCTCATTAGCACTGGCTGGTGTGGTACCTTCATACTGGAATTCATGCCATGAGTTGGCTGTGACAAATACAGTCCTAGCCAGAGTTACAGCTACACGTTGTAGGCAGACACAGCCCAGCCTGACCCTTCCACTGGAAAATTGTGCTTTTTGAAGAATTTGTAAAACAGACAGTACATTTTATATGCTAAGCAAGCAATAATGATTAATAATGAAGACAATGAACAAGCACAAATGTGTGTTACAAGCTGTGACAATATTGTTAGGCTTTTTATTTTAAGAGTCTGAGGAGTACCTCAATCTGAACAAAAACTGGAAGAGAAAGTTTCCCATAACAGGTTTTTTGTATCCTTCGTAAAACCACTCCAACATTAACTGGATCAGTGCTGCTGTTCTTTTAAATTATTTTATGCTTATTTACTCTTATTCTTTTCTTTTTTTTTTTTTCAGCATAGGAAGGACATGGACCTGTTGAAGTAAGTCCAGAGGAGGACCACGAAAATGATCAGAGGTCTGGAGAACCTCCCATATGAGGACAGGCTGAGGGAGCTGGAGCTGTTCAGCCTGGAGAAGAGAAGGCTCCAGGGAGGTCTTATAGCAGCCTTCCAGTACTTAAAGGGGACCTGTCGGAAAGATGGGGAAACACTCTTTATCAGGGAGTGCAGTGACAGGATGAGGGGTAACGGTTTTAAGCTGAAAGAGGGTAGATTTGGAGTAGACATTAAGAAGACATTTTTCACTATGAAGGTGGTGAGACACTGGAACAGGTTGCCCAGAGAAGCTGTGGATGCTACATCCCTGGAGGTGTTCAAGGCCAGGCTGGATGAGGCTTTGAGCAACCTGGGCTAGTGGAGGGTGTCCCTGCCCATGGCAGGGGGGTTGGAACTATGTGATCTTTAAGGTCCCTTCTAACCCAAACCATTCTATGATTCTGTTAGGAGCTTTGTCACTCTGCTGAGATCTAAGCAACCAAACTTGCCTCAAATCTATCACTTATGCATAAACAAACCTGCATTTGTCACTAGCATGAGAGTTAATTTTTCTAGAAGGTGCTTCAACTGGTAGGTGGTACCAATACCTATTTTCTCTTCACTAATTCTTTAGCTTTTGCATAACCACACTTTTATCTTCCCCTGAATTTCTGCTTGTTATCTTGCTTTGCTTTCCTCCTCAGCTTTTCCTGCCAGTTCACTTATATTTGTGTTACACAAACAAAATATATAGGTTTCAGTTTGGGAAAAAAGATTGCATGGACAAGGTAGAATCTTAAGCTTAGCTGTCCCTTCATTTCTTCTTGTTCTAAAAATGATTCGTCCACAGGCAAAAGAGATGGAGAACCCCTGGCTGCCATTCTCATTCTGTCCTACATATAGGGCCCAACTGAGGTCAAATGAACTACACTAAGGAAGAAGAGGAAAGTCAAGTGTAGAGATGAGAAAATGAATTTCACATAAATAAATTTCAAATAAATATTCCAGTTTTACATAATTTCTATTCCATACACAGGATTTACTTGATTTTCAAACACAACAGTAAACATACTTGTAGGGTTTCACCAGGCTTTTTCTCATGGACTTTAGAGTTTATCTCTTTTCTGAAAATATGCTTGTCACTGCCGTTGAAGGAATGGTGCTTGAACAAGGACAAGAATAGTTATGCTAAAATGTATAGCTTTAGGTAGAACTGTTGTCTGCATCTCAAAGCCAACAATGTAGTTTTCAGCCAGGGAGAAAGCAAGCATCTTTTTCTGAGCAGCTGAGACAGACAGAATAATGCTACAAGTTTATTCAAAGAGTAGCCTGCTACATAGAGAAACTATACTGAGCTGCCTAGACCAGGATGCTTGCCTTTTTTGGTATTACTTATGAACTCTTGTGTTCTGAAAAAATAAGATGTTATCTATGGCAAGAGCCTGAAATAAATTCAAAGAGGCATTGGTTCTTCTGTGGACTGGTAGGCTAGTAACACAGTGCCTCAGTTTACAGTGGAGAGTCTTGAGGGGTTAAGATTAGATGTCTGAATAGAGTCACTTTCAAGAAGATCTTGGGAGAGCAAAGAGTTCCGTCTCACCTTTCGGAATAGCATGGGGGAAAGAACAAGCAGAAAAAGCCAGTCTGTTCTCTGTGTCCTAAGAAGTCAAACAGCTCTCACCTCATTTGCACACCAATTGTAGTATGACTTTCCCACTAAGTTTTTGACAGCTTCATAAGACACAGACAGATTAGCAAGGTAATGTCACTGCTTCAGCAATTATACAACATACATGTCCACATCTGCAGGAGCTGGTCCTGCTAAGAGTCATATTTTCTGATTCAAAATAGAGTTGAACCATTTTGAAGTCAAAGAAGGCATTGTCCGCTCTGTAACAAGTGCTATCTGTGTCATCCTGATGTGTCTCATCTGCCATCTGCAACATAAATTTCAGCTTCACTGAAATGAATGAGCTTTCCTCACTGTTTTAAAAAAATTGATAATTTTTAATCTTACGTATTTGTTTCAGGACTTGGGGCTTTGCCCATAACTGTTTGAAGTGTCACTTCTGTGTATAAAACAGTACATATGATTCTTTTTGACCATGGGTCAAAATTTGGGGGGAAGGAGGTGTCTCCTCTCACCAGTTTAAAAGTGCAATGTGTCAGTAACCTAGGGGTTTCGTTTGCCTTTGGGTAGTACTCATTCTAATCACCAGTTATAAAGGCATTGCTACATTGCTCATAGGCTTATTTATTTTTAGAAGGATATTGACAGCTTGAAAGCTCTTCAGAGGAAAATATATATCCAGGAAGTGGTTTTAAATATGACTACTTCCTTTCTCAAACTTCCCAAGTTTGCCATGTTTCTGGCACCTACATAGCTCACTCAAGTGTGCAGACAGCTATAGCTCTGCTAGTTCTCAGAAAAAGAGGTGGAAAATGTATTATCAATAATATAAGCAGCTTTAGTTTCTGTTGAAATTCCTCCCTACGTGCCTGTATGACATGAGTAATTTTGCATTGGCCAGTGAATGCCGTTAACAGACATCTGAGGTAGGCTTTCTGGGTTATAGTGCATCTTAAACAAACAACAAACAAACTAACAAACAAAACAACCTCAAACTGGGGCTTGCAAAAAGAAGATATGCTCTTCTTGACCTGTTGGCATAGGACGTAACTTTCACAAACTTTTTCCTCCACTGGGCTCTTTTGGTCTTTAAATTGCAAAATACTATTTTAAAGAAAATTAGATATATGGTATTTAAGAAGAAAAACAATTTAAAATATTGCATGATTTTTTTATAGCTGGGCCAAAAAACAAGAGTTCAAAAACAGGCCGGTTTCCGGTGTTCATTTTAACTTAGCTGATTAAAAAGAAAACCACAACCTTGACCAAATATTTTCTGTAATTTTTCAACTTATTTTGAGGGGAAAAAAAAGTTGTTGTTCCTTTCTTAAACTGAAATTATGAGATGATATTTTGAAGAAAACATCAAAAAATGTTTCTGTGATTTTGGCTCAGTTCTAACCACTCATATCTGTGTTAAATTACAGCAGTGGGATGGCTGCCAAAAGTTTATCCTCCTCCTTACCACAGTACTTCCTCAGTTCAGCCAGCCATTTTCAGCTGGCTGAATTAAAACCAAAATCACTAAAGTATTGCTGAAATCTCCGAAGAACATCAGGACTGTTCTCACTTCTGTTTCTGATCAGATAACTTATGTCTGTTTAGGAGTCTGTAAGATAATGTGATAATGCTGATGCTGGATGCATCTGCCACCTCTACCTTCATAATCTTTGCCAATCAAGTGATGAAGGTGCATATAAAATGAAATAAAATGTAGTGATAGAGCTTCTCATGTATAAATCCACAAATAGCCAATAATAGCAAAATAAAGACTGTTGGGGGGGGGGGGGGAAGGAAGTAAATTAAGGAAAAGAGGTTGCAGGAGCTTCAGTATTTGTGGGTGCAACACCAGTGAGGTTCAATACAAAGGAACAGCCCATTCAGGCAATGAAGTGCACTGGGGAAGTAATCCTCTTAGGCACTGATTTGGTTACCAACATGGAAATTATATGCTTTCCTTCCATTAGACATACTTTCAAGCACAGCATGACAAAATCACTGCCTGAAACACCTTTTTATTTCCAGCCTTTCAGCTCAGCTGAGTTCCTTTGTTCACAAGGAGGACAAGCTGCACAGGCAGCCACTGGAGGTGTAAGTACTGCAGACTCGGGCACGTGCACTGCTCATTTCTGGGAACACTCTGTCTGCTGGCAGCAGCACTTCTTTCTGTCTCTTATCCCAGACAGCGAGAAAAAAATGGCTTGCTTAAATAAAGGCATAAGTCAAGTCATACACCTACCTTTCCCATGCAGTACTTGCCTGCTGCTAGATATATTCCAGTTTGGTAGCAAGTGTGCTCCTATTAGAGGTTATTCAATGTTATGTATGTACATTGAGAAATTGGAAGGAAAAAAATAGAGGTCTGTAAAGAGGATTGAAGAGAATAAAAAAGAAAAAAGAGCCTTTGACTGATATTTAAATACCAGTTTTAAAAATTCATGGGATCTAACTCATCAAAGGAAAAAGCTATAGACAAAGACATTACCCAGCCAAGAAGTCAGCAAGTAATATAGACCATTTTATAAAACAGAATGCTCTGTTGAAATATAAAGCTTTATAGGAAATGATCGTGTGCTCAAATATTTTCTGTATATTGCTTGACATAACAAAGAGCTATGTGTTCAAAAAAATGATTTGTTTAATGAAAATTGAAGGGGTTTGTGAAAGTGAGGGAATTGGAGATTTTCTCACAAAACATCTTGTAAAGTTCTAGACCACTTCTACACGCTGTTTTAAATATGTGTTTCCCCAGCGTGAATAGCACTAGGACAATTTATGTCAGCTGGATATACCACCAGCATTTTGTGATATATGCTGTACAACTGTGATTGGAAGGATCTTTTAAAAGACTTAGGGTTTTTGTTAGTGATTTTAGATGAGCACTTGGTAACTATTTCTCATAATTGTAGGGACAGGGAAGACTTTTTCCTACCTTTCCTTATTCTATTTCCACTTTTCTATACTCTTTCTTCTAAATTAAATTATTTATCTGGGAAATTTAATATGTCTCTTCAGAGTCTTTTGTAATATGAAGTGGAAATTAGGTTCAGGACAGCTGACTTCCAACTGAGAGCTTTTTTGCTGTTGTATGGTTTCCCCTGTGAAGTAATGACTCTTTAGGAAATGTTAGGCAGAGATAGCATACATCACATCACTGAAATTACTATAAATGCAAAGAAACAGACTGCTGTATTAACAATAGGCATCCACTTTTATACAGTGATGAAGTATAAGCAGTTTGTCACTAATCTTATAATCTGATAAGTCAGTTTTTAGGAATCAGAGGGAGTACAAGCTGCTTCATGCAGATCACATTCAAATAAATCTGTTGAACTTTAATAACCGTATTGCTTAATCACCATGTCATTATACTGTTGACAGATAAGGCTTTGAGTGATCATATCGGCAGTAAACAGCAGAATTACCACAGATGGCAACAGGCACTTTGATTTCTTTGGTGTTTTGAGACTTTCTTGCTCAAGGGCTGCATTATGGGTTTCATTTTATGCATCTCTTCTATGGGTTTTTACTTGGAAGAAAATCAAAATATTAACTGGATGAGAAAGAAGGGTCATTAAAGGAGATGAAATGATTAAGGAAGATATTTCTCCTAAATGACTTGTACTTTCAACTATAAAATAGCTAGTTCAGAAAGACCAGTGACTGCTCTCTTTCATTTAATTCTATTATGATATCTTTATAGTCCTAGGAATACAATGGTCTGGGATTGTCTGTGCAGATCATTTAACTCCTTTGAACAGATGACAATAAAATTCATATATTTAATATGTGATGAACAGTCTGTCCAGATTTTCCTTTTCAGCCACATGCTAGTGTATTTTGGAGCACACAGATATGTTTGATTTACCAATGAAAAGCACATGCCAGTTTTCAAAATATGCTTTAGCTATCACATAGTTTCATCTGCATCATAATGTGAAGAGAAAAAACCAGAAAGACTCCCTTTCACTGGGCTTCAGGTAAGAGCCAGAAAGTAACAGACACATCAGCTAGGCATTTACAGTGAAACAGGTCTCTAACGGCAGGTGTTACCTTTATGTAACACTTAATTTTCAGAAGTTCTGATCAGGCTGAGCTACCAGAGGAACTACAGCAACTTTGGAAGCTTGGTCTCCCTAAGAAGCACAAGATCATTGGCCTAAATTAAGACCCCAAATAGTGATGTGCCTTAAATCACTGAACTCTCCAGAATGGCAGTTTCTAAATTTGGATTATCAATTATGGATTATTAATATTGCAATTAAACAAGAAATATTCTATGTAACAAACAGAAGCCAGGGACATGATGGTGACTAGTTTAAATGACTGTAGATAACTATACATGCAAATACTACGTTTTTGGAAAGAACTTCAGTATCCCATAGAACTCTTTCCTTTGTCCTGATAAAGGATCAAGTGGATTTGAGCCATGTCTGACAAATTTTTCTTAACCTGTTCTATGAGCTCTTAAAGGGATTTAGCAACATTCCCATGTCGTCTTCCAGAGCTTCACTCTATTTGTTTTGAGTATTTTCCCTAGTCTGATCACTGTTTTTTTGCAAATTTAGTCTAATTTCTTCCAGTCCCATACCCAGCAAAAAAATTGCATCTGTTCTCTTTCTAACAGCCTCTTATGTATTGGGAGACTATGAGAGTGTAAAATATTTTATGTATTAAAAGATACATTTGGTCTAAATTTGCTGAAATGTCTCATAATCTTGCAGCTGTAAAGAAAAATAACCTGAATATTACCATTACTTGACCATACAGTCCTGCTTCATAGCCAAATATGTCACCACCATAGAAGAGAAGAAATACTTATAAAAGCTGCTAGTATATTTATATGTATGTGTATATATATATAGGCATATATACTATATATATACACACACACATAAATATTTTACATATATATGTATATATACACACTTTTAACATTGAACTTGCAAAAGCAGAGCAATGTAAAAGGAATACTCAACAGAACTGGCAGAATCTGTCACATAATCTGTCAGTATCACCCATGAATACTTTGTGAGATCTGAAAATTGAACATGCTGGGAAATTCAGACTTAAGTGTGGTTCTGTCAAAAAGAAACAAACAAAAAACAGCTGGGAAAGCTCACATTCACTTGTGATTTGAAGAAAACTAGAGTGCACAGCATAGTCAACAGCATCTCATTTGCTTTTTTACAATGAGTACATTAAAAAATTCATGCTGTATGTATGCTACTGGGCCTGTTCTGGGAATTTATTTTTAAGCTTCAGAAACTCACAAGAGAAAAATTATTTCAGCTTCTAGACAAATGATGAACTCTTCTGAATGGGTTTCTTGGCATCAGATTGCAGAAGAATGCAATTCAAAGCAAGGTAAGTTATTTGACTTAAGCTGAATTCAAGTCTACCCAGGGTTTTCCATGCAATAGAAAAAAACCTTCAGAAATCTGCCAACCACCCAATCTAAGCATCTGTTTCCACCTCCTTCTTAGTAGGGGAGTTGTTTTAGGCACAGTATTATTGGCTTATTATTCTTGTATCAGCTGAAATGATAACAGAGGAAGTTTTATAAGAAAACTGGCCATAAGATAATGAATAATTAAGCTCCTAGCACATTTCCCTGCTGATGTTCCCAGAGGAAAATATTGGTAAGAATAGTGCAGTTTTATGGATCAGGAAATAAGGTGATTGCTCTCAGGAGAAATAAATGCACCTAGAGAAAGGAAAAGAACAACTCTTATCTAAGAAGGCATAGCAAGTGTAGTGAAAGACATGGGAGTTAATCCTGATGTAGACCACACCTGTCCATCGGAGGACTAGCCAGAAATAAAAAGTTAGATGATCTACCTTTGGTATTTGAGATGAATGGAAGTGAAAATCGGGCATATTCTGGGCTATCTAAATAGGAAGTAGATGGACCAGGTGTATTTACTTTCCCTTTGTTGCACACAATTTCATCAACTGGCACTGAAGAAAAATACCTAGTGGTGATCTCCTGCAAGTACAGCAAGGACAATCCCCTCCAGTGTTTGTTAAGGATGCAGCCCTGGTCACTAAACTACTTTTCAGAAGAGAGCTATGGAGATCCTTTTTAACTTTGAGAAAAGTAATTTTGCTGACCAAAACAGCTTCACCAAGAATAGCATTATTCATATATTTTGCAGCAAAATAATTTTTTCTTCATGACAGCTTTGAATTTTTATAAATGAAGAAACAAAATATTTTAAGGGTTTTTTTAAGAAGCATTTTCATTGTGAAATCATCATAATCTTTAACAGATTAAAAGGTTGCATTCTCTCCAAAGGAAAGGAGACACTGAATTTTAATTTATAGTGCTTTATCTTTACTGTTGAAAAGGAAGCAGAGTATTTTCACTTTGACTTGACTTGAGCTATTCTTGTAGAAGTTGAGGTTTTTATTGTTTATCCAGTGAATTGAAAATTCTGCTATTTTATTTCCACATAAGTTTTAGTCAACAGCTTAAAAGTAATTTTTTCAAGGTCGTAGGATAGAAGTCCTTTCCTTTACACCACTGATAATCTGAAAATATGAGAAACATGGAAGGAGAAAAGAAGTGAAACCCTAGAAAAAGCAGAAATATGATGATATTACAGAAGTTTCCTGGATGTTTTTCACAAGGTTCAGATTGAATTGCATCTGACCACTTATGTGGGTTGACTGACATTTTCAAGGATGATGAAGCCTGAAGGAATCCAGGAATTCAAACGAAGATTGTTTCTTGCCACATTACTTTACTACATCCCAACCAACTAGTACCAACAATTAGTTGTATTTCAATTTATTCAGATGTTAGCTGCCCCGTCAACGATGACTAGGTTACATCACATGCAATGACATATATATTGTGAAAATTTCATTTAGAATATATTTGAAAAGATTAGCCACTTTTGGCAAGACAAGATAATCTTGTTTCACTTCCAAATCGCTGGTAATTCTACTTGTTCTCTGACTTTGATGGTAAAGGTATGGCTCCAAATGTTATCTTAACTAACAAGGTAATGATAAGACTTTGCCACAGATTTGATTTCATGTTATTCCTCCACACATATCTAGCAACCCCATTGCCTTCCATGAGATCACAGGCTGTAGCTGCTTGAGAACTTGGCCTATGAGGTATAACCATGAACAGAAAATGAATGGTTTCAGGAGGTTCCTTTTTTACCTCCTTTTACAGAACGTATGGTTGTCCTCTGCAGGTCAAAATCACCCAATCTTACTAAGTGTACATAAAGAACCAGCTGCTCTTTTGTCCTGTATAGCTGCTTACACCAGGACTTAATAAACCCAAAGTGAGTGGGGGTAAACTACTGACTTTCAGATCCATTAATTTTTGTGTCTACTTTACACTCATTTTGTGTATGTGTGTGGCTGTGTGCAAAGCAAACAGGACATGCCTGATTATGTTCCAGCTCTGCAAACACACAGGCTTTTCTGCAACTTCAACAGACTGTAATGTGGTTATCTGAAGCCAAATATATGTGTCACTGACTACCGGCTTGGTGCCTTAGATAGCTAAGAGTAATTGAAATTGTCGAATGCCTACAATTTTCACCAATGGTTAATGTCACTATGATTAGGCGAACACTCTGCTATAAATGGTCTTATTTCAAACACTTTTTAGGACTTTATTTGGTCATCTTTTTCTGTTGCTTTCACACTCTCATTCCAAGTATTACTTTCGAGGCTGGATAAAAAATCATTAAAAGGTGTTTATTCAAAGATATTGGTAAATAGACTTAGGGATAGTACTTAATAGAAACAAAACCATTCTTTTTTGGAAGACCTGATATTTATAAAGCTGCTACATTTCAGTTTTGCAAAGTTTTTAAAGAGTATTTAACTTGGTTAACAGTGTGGCCCACAATAGTCTCTGTAGAATACTGATTTGTTTTGCTTAAATGGTTTATGAACACCTGATTCCAACTTTAGAAACTAGTTACTGAGCTAGAGATTTTACATGAAATGGACAATTTTTTCATACCGAAGACTGTGTTAGAAAGCATATTGTGTCTTAAACTGAGATAAAATGACAGACAGTGTATCATTCAGCCACATATTTGCTTATTTAACAGCACCAGAAAAAATGATTAGTTCTGTTTTCCGGAACTGAAGAGATTAGGGATTAGGAAGGGAAAAATTTCTCAGTTGGCTTTAGTGGAAATGGTCTTGTAAAGATAATCCTGGACCAATGCCATCACTCTCCCTTGAGTTTGGAGTAAAGGAAGGTAATTGAAGTCAGGAGCCTTCTTTTCACTGGGCTGCAGGGCAGGATTTGACCCTGGGGACCCACCATGACACTTGTCCAAACCCAGGCCTGAGTGCTCATATCAACCAACCACTTCAGCCAGTCTCCTGCGGCCACCCTGCAAGCACACTGCTCTTCCTCTGGCTGTCTGGCAATGGCCAGCAAATCCCTCCACTAGAGCCCCTGCTCCAGCTTCTGCTATGCAGTACTTGGACCTGCTCCACCTTCATTTGGTTGCAAGCTCTTACCTACGTGGGGTTTTCCTTTCTCAGGGAGTGCTTTTCAGTTTGTCCTATGGACTTCCTTTTGACACACTGATGTGTCACCCACACTTACATTTGTGTCACCAAATTGAGCGGTTTGTTCAGAATGACTTTCCTCCATCTCAGAGAGTTAACCTCTTTCATGATCTTCTGACGGAATGACTTATGACCAATCCTTGTTAAAAAAAAGAAGTGCGTGGGAAGGAGTCTTGAAGATCTTTTTTTTATTTTTTTCTGCTAGGCCTGGTTAAAACAGCTATGGGGGGGGGGAGGGAAACAGAAGACAAACTGGGATGCTCTTTTATAATCCACAGCCTTTACCCCTTAGAACAACTTCAGATGTTCTGTGCTGAACAAATTCTGATACAGAACCTTTAACAATTAACAAGTCTGAATTTCAAATCATCAGTGGTTTCACAGAAATACAGTTCATTCATGTTTGATCATCTGATGCTACTGACTCATTTTGTGGTGTAATTGAGAAAACCACTTGTTAATACGGGAGAGAAATATTTTTTACGCAGCACGTCAGCCTTATTCCTCTGAGGACTTGTTTCAGAGCCCACTAGCTCCTATGGAAGTTTTTCCTTTGATTTTGAAAACTCAGATGACTCAAGGATACTAACTTCAACTTTGACAGCTTTTGAGGTTTCAATAAAAATAGTTTCTTGATGAGGTAAACCCAAAGTTCTCAGACAAAATGAAACTACACCAAAAAGCCTATTTTCAGATTTGAAAACCTAGCTTTAAGCTTTCCCGTTCTTTCTTTCTCTCATAAGAAATGACCAGAGAACCCAAATCCTCAGTCACTGCTCCAAACTTCACCAGAACTGATGAATCTCCACAAATTGCTTAGACTTTGGCAAACAACATAATACCTTGTAATTATTAAAATGTTCCGACTAGCTCAGCATGATACCTTCTGCAGTGCAGCGCTTCAGAGTACACATCATTCTCACACGATTATTGTTAGCTCAGTGCCCCTGTCAGTCTCCCTAGGTCAGAGACATTACAAAGCCACATATGAGGAAGCAGAAAAACATATGGAGAAGTTAAAGTCTCTCTCCCTGTGGAAAAGCTCTCATGCTACCAAAATGCAAGTTTAAGGAAGAGAGGAAAACTTTGCGTCCCTTCCATCAGTTCTCATTTAATATAAATAAAAATAAATAATGTGAACATTCTCAGGAATTTTTAGCCCATGGCTTCCAGAAGCTATCTGACCTACCATCTTTCCTGTAACTTAGAAATGATGTTTTTTTCAGTTGGGATCAAAACAACCAGATGCCCTGTGAAGTTATTTTATCATCTTCTTTGTAGTCTAGTTAGACCAAAAAGCATAAGAATTGGGGATACCAATACTCAGTAGCTGAAATGCAGGGTTTGTTTATACAGTCCAGTGAGGATTAAAAAGCTTAAGAATCAGCTTTCAGAAACAAAAGAGACTTGAGATTTTTCTGGTGATTATTGTGCCTTTGAGAGAAAGGAAGGCTTAATGATTTTGTACAATTAATTTCTCTCATGGGGCAACTGAGAAAGAAGATTGCAAAGACTTTGCAGACTCCGGTGGGTATACTAGGGGGAATTTATTCCAAATTATCATTTACACGGCAGGAGTCCTGTAAGCCTAACACTAGATCTATTTGGAAACGCACCTGACATATTACCTCATCAAAGCTTGTTGAGAGAAACCCAGCCCTGACTCTGCCTCCAGACACCAAGATGTTCAGATCAAGGGTGAAAAAAAATCAGAGATTTCTTTTGTAAAATATTTTTTAAAATTTTAATAAAAATAACAACACCCGACTCAGCACCAGGCAGTACTTGTCTCTAAGACAGACATACCAATAAGAGGAGGAGATGGCAGTGAAGAATTGCCAGGAACACAGTGAGCTATATATACATGCAGAAGGGAATAAAGACAATTTGTTTTCTTTCCTGTCAGTTCTATAGATGTGTGTCTCGAAAAAGAGCATTGTGTGATAGAAAGTTTTGTCAGGGAACTGACAAAAGAGTGCTCTAGAAACCCTTTCAACGTGTTGATAAGGGCACTGCTATAAAGCGGTCCTTCATACTACAGAAATGTTCATTGCAACAGTTGGCACAATATTCCCAAGTTAATATTGAGCAGTTTGAACACTTGCAGCGAGTAAGCATCTCCTCTGTTTACATTAACCTATCATTCCACAAGGATCACACGCTTGCTTCTGAGGCATATATATGCTTAATTCGCGTCTTATTTCAGAATGGGATAAGTGGCTGTTAGGCACAAAACACAACAGTGTCTTATAAAAAATTACATGAAGAAGAATTATACAATCAGCTGAAATTGTCTTCTGTTTCAGAACTTATTCTGCTTCTGGACAGAGTATGAAAGACAGTCACTCCAGGAATTTTAAATATGAAAGTGCTATTTCAAGGGGTTTTTTTTTTGAAGCATTAACTCTGCTTTAGCTCTCTTAGGGACAAATTTCCATAAGTCAAATTTCCATGAGCTCATAAATCCTCTGATGGTGAAGCAAATCGGAATGCAGGTTTATCTGTTTGTTTGTTTTTCTTTATATAATCCCCCACAAATTGTGCTGTAAAATGAAAGTACACATCTTACCACCATCATCTGAAATAGGCACAATCATACACAGCAATCTGCTTCCAGCAACCTCAAGGTCATGCCAGGCTATGGGGCACAATGTAACTGCCACAGTGCAGGAGCAATATGGGAGAACTTGTTGGTGGAATCATGTCACTGTTGTTATAACAATACTGACATAAAAGTACTATGAAGTAAAGCCAAAGCAACTATTTATCATTTTATGTACATAGTCATATATGGAGAAAATGAAATGAGGGCTCCAGGCACCACATTTCTTGTACATTATTTCTTCTTTGTACTGGCAATGACTGCACCTTTGCAAGGTTCTTCCTTAAGAGTGGAGCAAACAAAGACATACGGTATCTTCATTGCCTTCTCAGTGGAACTTGAGATCAAATTTTGACCTGAGAGCCACCACTGAGTGTCCAGCATTGATCCATGCAGAGTTTTGTGCTTGCTCTCTGAGGGATGTCTGCAGATACAATGATAGTGTTTTGCCCACACTGCCTGTGTTCAGCATAACTCCTGTCACCGCCATCGCCGCTAAAGAAATACCAAGGAAATGAATTCAGGGAAGCATGTCTTGTCCGGCCAGTGGTATTGCTCTTCACCACAAAACTGGGGTGTCCATTTCCAAATCATTGTCAGATTATGCCTTTGGGAAAACCTGCTCCTCAGGGTCAGTGCAGAATAAACGTGTCTGCAAGTCTGATCTTGTCTTTGTTTTATTAATCCCCTTATGCCTCTATGATATTTAAATATTTTTCTGTACACCTGTACCAAAAAGACCTTGTCTTCCCCAGAGCTCTACTCAGCCACTATAAGTCGTGCTCGACATGGAAAAAGTTCACTCATGATAGAAGATTTCATCCTGCTCCACTAGGAGACAGTTTTGTACTGAAAAGATTACAGGTCTTTTGACCTGTAATGATGAACCATAATGACCTGTAATGATGAACCATAGAGTTTAATGAAGGCTAATGTCACAGAAACCCAGATCGAGTGTAAAAACAAAAAAACAACACATTCATACTAATACTTGTGATAAAGAGCACTAGCTAGTCACTTCTAGCAAAATTTCTAAACTAATATATCTAAATTCAAGGTACAAACTATTTCTTAGAAAGAAGCAGTATGTGCTTTTCCCTGTAAATATCTTAAAATTATGCCACAAGAGCATTTAGATTAGCCTAAATACTAGGAATAAGCAGTGGTCTCAACAAGTGTTTATGTTTTCCTTTAACATTTTCATACAAAGTTCACATCTGATGTTTAAATAGCTTATTCTCATTCGCAGGCAGCAGCTGTTTAACCTCATGCAGTCAGCAGGAAGTCACTTTTAACACCACAATACTTCATTTATGTAAATTAGATGCATTAGGGGAAGCCCAGGAAGGCTGCATTATTCACATATACTGAAGTGTTATGTATGAGCATTGAGAATGTTTTTCCATATCAAGATTACAATCTATGAAATAAAGCCGATCCTTCTTAATACTTAGAGAAAGGACCCTAGGCACAAAGGGAAAGGCTGTCTGGCAAGCATGTCATACTGCTTAGGATTACCCCCAGTTGAATCCTAAGAAGTTCTGGGTCTCCCACTTTCTTCCTGTGCTTTTATTTAATAGCTGCAGGCGTGATCTGCAAGTTTTTCAAATTTCCAAGACCATTTTTTGTGCAAAGAATTTGGCAGTCCAGCAATAAATCCTCTTAGTTACCTGTTGTGTGACTTTGGTATCCTCCAAACCAAAAAGTGATCTTTTAAGCAATAATTATACACTCTCTATTCTGGCCTTCGACCTAGAGCCACACCTGCTAATAATTTTTACACAGTCATAGCAACAGCTCTGAGTCTCTCAGCAGAAGTAGTAACACAGGGCCTCACACTTTGTCTCTCGCTGTACAAACAGCATTTCTGTACAGACTTAATACAGTAACTACAATTCCAGTACAGCATTTGATATGATGGATCTGCTTTGTTGTGTTGGTTTTTTTTTTCTTTATATGTGATGGGTCATTACAATCATAAACATTTGAATGACCTTTTCCCCGTGCACTCTACAGTCCCTCTTTGAAGAATAAATTCCAATGGTGTTAAGAGGAGTCACCTAAATGATATTAAGCCTTTGAAGAAGCCTTCCCTCCCTTTCAAAGCACTCACTGATAACATCCCACTGTGACATTTTTCCCTTCCTTTGAGATGCCAGAAAAGGCAGTGGGGAAAGTGCATATGCAGAATGGGGAGAAAAAAAGAAGAAAAAGTACAATTCCCTATCTTACTATCCCTTGTAGATACATTATAGGCAATAAAGTGAATAATTTTTCTGGAACAGCTGCAACACATTCCCTGGAGCAGGAAACCTACTGTCATTACAATTAATCTCATAATGTACAAAACCAGGAAGAATGTAAGACAGTGAGCTGAATAAGTACCATGAATCAATATTAGGAGCCTTATATGCAATCTTGCCAACGAGATACATATCCTGTAAACAATGTCTTGATTTTGCTTAATAGAAGGCCACTGGAAAAAAATCAAGCAGGAAAGCAACAGCTGGATCTGGATAAATTGCTTCCAAGTGAACACAGTGGGAAGGGAAGCGGGGGGAGGGGATCCATGGCAACAGCTTCTTTCTGTGCTGCACCTCCCAAAACTAGAAAACCATTTTGCCAGTGCTGGGAACAGGTGAATCAAAAGCTATGAAAAAAATATTTATGAAGCATTTTCATCTCTGGAAAAGAGGATGATGTAAAAGTCTGTTTTTCTGTAAAATATACTTTTCTCTATCTCCAAGGGGAGGGAGTTGATTCTTGAGCTGAAGGAACACATCATTGTGCCCTGATCTTAGCAAAGATCTCTTGGAAACCCAGATATATCAAGTCACCATGTGTAGACAACCACTGAGCCAAACATGTAAGCAGACAGCTTATTGCATAAGGATTGATTTTCTCTGAAAAGCCTTGGTTCTAAATAAATAATACTTGGCTTTAAGAAGGCTGCCTGGTCAGTTTATTAACAACATGTCACTGCTTCTGAAAAGAACAGAAGTGCAAAACAGCACTTAGACCTACTGAGACAATCTCAGTTAGTGCTGCGCCATTGCAGCCCAGGGCTGTGTATCAAAGTGGGAGAGACACAGTGTTGCCCTCTGAGGAAAAACGACAGACCATGCACCAAGACCTTAGAAAGGAGATCAACAAGTACCAGAGGTGCAGTTAGATCATTAATAATAATAGCAATTGCTTGCATCCCAATGCAATGTTTTGCTTAAAAAAACCATAGTGGCTTTTTGTCTATTGTGATAATATAATAGTCTCAATTGGTACCAAATGAGACAATATTAACAAAGGAAATGCAGAGTAACAATGAATTGTTTAGTAGGAGCAATGAGAGCAAAATGAAGAAAAGGCCTGCTCTAGTATTCAACCAGATGGAGAAACAATAGCTGATGATGCTGGGAAGGTTGAAGCATTTAGTGCCATTTAATGGAGTCTTCACTCAAAGGATTAGTGGCCTAACACCAGCAAGAAAGGTACAAAAATTTTAGATGGAAGAGGAAAAGATCAGGATATGAAATATTCAGGAAATCAGATGTTTATACATAAGTGAACCTGATAAAGTTCACAATAGAGTACATAGGGAGCTGGTTGAGCAGCTGTCTCTCAGAACCTGAAGGAATGGTGAATTTCCAGAAAACCGAGACAAATCGTAGAATAAAAATATTATAGAATCACAGAACCACAGAATACCAGGTTGGAAGGGACCTCAAGGATCATTTGGTCCAACCCTTCTTGGCAAAAGCATGGTGTAGACAAGATGGCCCACACCCTGGCAGCCAAAACTTAAAAGTGTGCAATGTTAGGGAATCCACCACTTCCTTAGGGAGTTAATTCCAATGGCCAATTGTTTTAACTGTAAAATTTTTCCTTTTGCGTCCAATTGGAATGTCCCAAGGGGTAACTTCTTTTCTCAAGGCTGAACAAACCCAGTTCTCTCAGCCTTTCTTCATATGGTACGCTGGCCTGTCCTTTGATCGTCTTTGTGGTGCTTCTCTGGACCTTCTCCAGCCTGTCCACATCTGTTTTGTATAGTGGAGACCAAAACTGAACACAGATGTACCGGTCTTCAAAAGCAGAAGAAAAATGACACACAAAATTTCAGGTAATTCCCTACCCAGGAAAATGCTAGAACTAAAAACACAGCTATCTAATTTTAAGCAGCTAGGAGATAAGCAACAGCCTACATGCAGGTGTGAAGGGCAAATCCTCTCTACTCCTAGCTTTGTATGTAGGGAGAAAAGCTGTAAATCATTAGTTATCTTCACTTTAGTCTTTTGATGGTCTTTCACACAACATTCTTCATAAATATGTTAGAGAAATATGGTCACAATGAAATTGTTAAGAAATGGTGCTCAGCTGGTCTGCAGCCTGATGTACAAGTCACCAGTGGTTGGCAGACTGATGAATATATCAAAAAACATTCACTAGGGTTCTCTCCCCAGTTAGGTAATAAAGAGGGAATGTTCCTGTTAAAATCTGTAAGCAGGACAAAGCAGAAGTCAATGTCTACTTTCAGAAGACACAATTGAAGTGAAAATACATCTCCTGACAACAAGAAACAAACAAGATGCTCTTCAACAGGGGCAACAGGACAAGGGCAGAGACCTTCAGTTTGGTGGGAATAATCAGCCACCTCAGCCGAGGACTGGAAAACACTGCCTGGTAGAAGAAGGTGGCTTATTGTCTCTAGCAGATCACAAGCTGAACATGACTTACTCAAGCTGCTGAGAAATGATGGAAGTCTGTATGGAGAAGTGGAAACATGAATGAAGACACGCAGAAGCAATCATGATGTTCTTTCTCCTCATGCTCAGCTATAGAAATATGCCAGGTCTGGGGCACTGCACATCTGGAGAAATGTTGATTGAGCTCAACAGGATGAGGCCAGAGAAGAGCAAAGAGGAGAATCAATAACCACTTGAAGACATCTGAAAGAACTGTGATTCTTTATTTTAAACATGGGAATATACTAAAGTATAGCAGGTTGAAGAAGGTACTGAATACCCACTAAGTACAGAACAAATAGGTAAAATCAGGAGGATTACGCTATATTTTAAGTAACACTTTCTAATGATGAAGCACTAAGCTGTCTTAGTGATGGAGTCCACAGCAGCAGAGATCTTTAAGGATACGTCAGGGGAAAAAAAAATTTAGGATTGGGCTACTTAATCCTGCCCTGGAAAAAGGGGAAGTAAGTCAAATGTAAACACTAGTTCTATCTTCTGAGAGCCCATGATTTGAAAACCATAGCAGTTTTGTCCTGACAAAGCCACTACTTCCCAAGCCAGAGGCAAGTGAATGACAGGATCTACTTTCCTGCACACAGAAATGTTTCCAGAGGAATAACTGAGAAACTGAGGACTAGAGCAGGGTGCTTATCAAACTAGAAATGGGTTTCTGGAGAAACATAAATAGAACAAGAAGAAAGGATTCAAGGCCAGTGTTGCACAAACCCGTAAGACATAAGACACTAATCATGCATCCATCTGTATTTTTGCTTTTCTCTCTAGCTCAAGAAGATCACAAGACCATGCTGTACTAAACATCTTCTGGTATAGGCACATTAAAGATACGGTGACAGTAAGACAGTAGGTCAACCTGGCCAAGCAACAGCTGCTGTTGGGACCAAGCGCTGCTCCACAGGAAAGGAAGCTGAAGGCAAGGTGCATCCTAGAGTGAGCAGAGTGGAGAAACAGGCTAATAGCCTGGAGCGGCTGAGAGCTGGAAAGGTGTGACATAGATTTGTTTGCCTTTGTATCTGAAAGTGATATGCTTTGAATCTGTGTCTCTTTCGAAAGTAACGTGGATGGTGATTCTCATTCATCTCTGATTAGCAGAAAGCAAAATTACAGGTTTTGAATTGTTGCTTTAAATAAGCAATAGAAGTATAAGGAAATGGTTAATGATGATGCTGTGAGAAAAGCTAACCAACTGCTGAATGACACATGGCTCTGAAAAAAAGAGAATGGACAAAAATGTCAAAAAATATTTAGAAAGTGAATTTTAACTTATGTCCAGAATGCAAATATTCTGGAGCATTTCTTATTTTTCTAAAGTGTAATGACTGCACATCTGAGTTAAACAGGAATTAAATGGTTTTGTTTGGGTTTTTTTCCCATTTTTGAGTGGGCTTTGTTTTTTTCTTCCTGGACATTTTTTGGATAGGTTATGTAGATCCTACGTCAGCATCTTGTTACTCCATTAACAGATCTAGACCAGGAATGCAGTGATGAATCAGGTTCAGTGTGTAGCAATTGTCTCTTCAAATACTTTATATATAGCAGCTAGCTAGTTTCATGGAAGTCATAAAAGGTTTGATGGGCACATGTTTATCCCTCTCGGTGAAAGATGAGTTCTAGAGCAGGGTGATGATGTATGATACTCCTCTTCTTAGAAAGTAATGAGAAACAGGATAAGAACAAAAAACTTCATGTCATAGCCCTATACTCAGATGATGAGATATATATTTGCACTGAGTCATAAAAGATAGCAGGAAGTAAATACTCAAGATCAGCACTTTATACGGATAAGGACAGATCTACCTCTAGTGTTTCAATGGAAAAGACTTGTCTCAGATTTCAAGAAAAAGCTCTTTCATCAGAACAGCTGGTCAGAACATAAGATTTAGAGGCTTCTTTCCAGGAGGCTGATGGCCCACCTGCTGGGGTATGTAGTCCTCAGCTGAGTCACAAAACCATATACAAGAGTAAACTAAGAGCTCCAGGGCAGTCTGAAAGATTTTTTGGGATTAATTTGTCAACTGAATGCAAGAAATTTGTCTCCAGCAGGGCAGGGGTGGGTAGGCTGTTTTTTCCACAGAGATACTTTGCAAAAGTAATTTAATAAGTTGAAATATTGAAATTTTCATGCAGGTAAGAAAAGTTAGCTAACTTTTAAATCCACCCCATTCTGCAGCTTTTACTCAGGCAGTTATGGCCACCTTTTCAAAATATCTCCTCAAGACCTGACATGTTAAGCTTTTGAGAAGTTGGCCTCTGACTTTCACACCCCAAAGGATGTCAGGACTTCTGGTGGTGTGTTTGAGTGCTGAAATGTTAGTGCTAGAGCTCTTGGACATGGTGCCAGGCAAAATTCTGATTGATTGCTGATACTTTTTAACTCTGCAAAAAGCAGAACTCTTGAAGTCTGGTAATTGTAACTTTACTGTATATTTGGTTGCACGTTATTTTATAGTCTTCTGTAGCTCTGTGCAACCAACTATAACAGTTACACACAAATCATCCCTGCACAGAATAAATCCAGAATAAACAGAGGTGCAGAGATTGTGCAGTTCCAGTACTTCACCCAGCTCCTGCAGCCCCACTAACACATACTGCTCTCCATCTCAGCTCCTGTGTAAACATGTCCTGTTACTATGGCAACAGCTACATCAAGTGTTCCTTTCATTAAATGGCATTTTTGAGCAATGGAACACATTCTGAGCTGGGAACAAACATGCTGCATTAGCTGCCTTCTTTATAATTTGAGAACGGGTTCTCAAGAAAAATATTATCACAGGATCTTGGACGCTGGATTCTTATCTTAAATCTCTTAGCATTAAAGCTGCTCATAAAATTCCTCCTGAAACAGTTTCTCAAGGAAATGTCAAATCAGTGACCCCAAGATACCTTCATTCAAGGGAATCTTTGCTATACACAAGGCAGGCTTCAAGAGATCATGCATGGGTTGCTCATCGGATGCTTTAGGCCTTGTGGAGACAGCATCCTGAAAGTCTTGGGAGTCCAGGGAGCTTTAAAAAGTTCAGTTGGAGTCACAGTTCTTGATATTCACAGTCCCTATTTCTGCAGAACTGAGACTCCAGGACTATGTGTGTGTTCTTAGGGCCTGTGACTCTCAGATGGTATAAGTCAGGTCTTGCATGAGAAATGTTAATTCAAGGGAAAACTGAAAAATGACACTGTTCACTGAACGGGGATTTTTTTGGTTTTGTTTCTAGTTAACAACTCATGGTTAATTTAGAGTGAGTTTTTGAGGGTGTTTTTGTTTGTTTTGCTTTTTTGGGTCTCATTTTAAAGCAAATTTTAAAAATAAAAAAATAATTGTTAATGTAAAATACAATGTTTGCATATCATTTATTATGTAGCTATACTGCTGTTACAGACACCAGAGTAACTCAAGTGCAATTCTTAGACTAATAAATGTTGTAAGGAACAATGCACTCTAATCTTCAGGTTGTTTTAGGCTGTTAAACATCACTGGACATTCTTGTGCAGTGATAGTGTAAAACAAAATCATGCCTTCCACAGAGACACCATATCCGGGCCTCAAGAAGCACAAAATTGAGTAATTTATAATTTTTTTCAGATAGTTTATTTCATCAATTTGTCAATTTTGGTTAAAAATATGCATTTAGTTTATAAGTTGAACTCGTCTGACTCCAGGTTCCAGCAACTTGCCCTGATTGTGCTTTTCTACAGAGAGCATTTTAATTCCCAATGTTTTTTTTTTCTGTGCATGAAGATATTTATACACTATAAGCAAGTAACCGTGCAGTATTTATTTAACAGACTTAATCAGTTGTGTTGTTTTTCATCTCAGTTGCAATTTTTTAGGCAAAGTATCACTTTGGTGGTTTATTTTTCTACTCTGCAATATTAAAGCTATGGACAGAGGAACTGAGATGCACAAAACTCCTGGAGGATTGTTTTGTGCAAGAGAATGGAGAAAAGAGAGTTTGTTTCTGTACCCATCCTACCTAAGAAAAGCTACACGGACTGATCTGCTTTCACAGCTATGCTATCTCTATCTGAATGGAGGTTATGCCTCTGCTCAGCATTGCAAAGTATGTACGACTCAAGGTCATCTGGGAAATGGGGGGATTTCTGTAAAGAAGGCTCCAGTACAGATTTGTCTTACTTGTACTCAAGTCTGCTTCCATCACTCTTTGGCCCTACCCACTGCATCTGCCAACTGAGGTTTTCAACCACCTTCACAAGCAAGAGTGTAGTGTGCAACTGCCTGCTTCGCCTTAGTCCTCACTCCCCCAAGGGACTCTTTGTGTCATTCACACAATGCAGCAGCTTTGATGTCATATTTGTTTCCTAGTCATCAGTATAAACCACACTAGGTCTAATGTAGCATTATTTTGATTGGCATTAATTGCATTGTTATGATTTCATTCCTTAAAAAGTCAACATTATGTCAGATTAGTCCTGATTTAACATGTGACAGACATCAAGCTTAGAGCTTATTTTCAAATAAGGTTAAAAAAATGTGCCTTTTTTTAGCCACTGTCATGATGTTCTTCCAGTCCTCTGAAGTATATCTGTAGTTCTAAGATTTTTTAGATTAAATTTAACAAATCAGAGATGTCCCAGACAACTCTTATGGAATGTCATATACATTTTTTTGCTAGTTGATAATATACATCTAAGTTACTAGAGAGTGATGAAACATTTCTTCTTGTTTATGTGGTAAAAGTAGAGCTAAACAGAAATTTTTAGCTAAGAAATTGTTATCTTGAACATGCTAATTTGTTGAAACATAAATGATGCCATGCTGAGACTATTTACTCACCTTAGCTGAGCTTTTTACTGTCCCTAATTTCCTCCTCATCAGTTTCACTCCTCACTTTCCATGGGTCTGAAAAAATGAGTTAATTTGAATGAAGTGTCTGTTCTAGAGAGGTACTGTCTTGTGTTCTTCCTCTCTGAGATTGATGAAGTAAGGGTTTCCCTTAGCCTAACCACTCCAACTACCATGACCTGTACCCTTTCCTTCCAATTTTCCTTCATCTTTCTTGGGGAAAATGAGTGAAACTAATGTGCCATGGTATCACACTGTTCACCCTGTTTGTTGGATTTTTGCATGTACCTACTGTCTCTGTTTCAGATGTAAGCTCTTAGGGAAAGGAAATAATTACCATTTCATTTTGCCAAAATGCCTAGCACAGTGATAGATTGCTACTTATCAGAGACACATCTTATTTCTTTTCATTTGCTTGGAATATGAAAATATACAGAAACTTGCTTGCTTTGGAAGGTTTTTAAGAAACAAGCATAATGGTGACAAACATAATGATGATGATGTTTACAACAATAATAATAACTAGAACAATATCAGACTTTAAATGGAGATGTTTCACATCCAACTCAAATGAATCTTCCTGTTAAATTTTAGTAATGCAAATTTTACAGCATCTCAAAGAGAAATTATAATCCTCTAAACATATCTTGGAGTTTTCTCATCAATTTTTCTTTTTATTCATTCATTGGTGCATCACTTCAGTTCTGAGTTCAGTTGCTCACATTTGCCTCCTTAACCATATAATGACACTCCTATCTGCTCCAGCTATTTGTTAGCTTCCACCTGACAAAATTTTTTTTCTTAACCCACTTTCTTCCAGATCCTCTCCCTTTCCTTAAAACTGGCATCTGCAACTTCACATACCTTCTGCAGGTAATCTCTACTGTTTTCTGCCTTTTTTTTTTTTTTTTTTTTTTT
>VZTO01017331.1:0-37959 GCA_013400615.1 Syrrhaptes paradoxus | reverse complement strand
TTTTTTTCATTTTGAACTCATTTGGACTTTCCCTCAGCTCCTTGACAAAATTCTTGGAGTTTTGACTATGCATGTTGCTCCAGATGCTGCCAGAGGTCCTAATGTGTCTCAGCATGTATGGAAGGTTTTCAAATAGATTCACATTTCTATCAAGTCTTCCATTTTCCCTAACATGCATTTTCAGGCCAGGGAAACAAAATACCTCTGTTATAGAATCATAAAATCATAGAATGGTTTGGGTTGGAAGAGACCTTAAAGATCATCAAGTTCCAACCCCCCTGCCATGGGCAGGGACACCCTCCACTAGACCAGGTTGCTCAAAGCCTCATCCAGCCTGGCCTTGAACACCTCCAGGGATGGGGCATCCACAGCTTCTCTGGGTAACCTGTTCCAGTGTCTCACCATTGTCACAGTAAAAAATTTCTTCCTAATGTCTAGCCTAAATCTACTCTCTTTCAGCTTAAAACTGTTACCTGTCATCCTACCACTGCATTCCCTGATAAATGGTCCCTTCCCATCTCTCCTGTAGCCCCCCTTTAAGTACTTGAAGGGTCAGCTAGGGTGTCCCCAGAGCCTTCTCTTCTCCAGGCTTATGATTTTCTTCTTTTTGCCATCACATGTTCTCCAATATAATTTTGCTCTCGTTCTGAGAGAAAGATTTATCTGCAGTTGATTTACTGTCTTTTTAAATCTTTTGATATTTAAAGCAAAGGAGAATATGTCGTGGGTCTCTTTTTGCTTTGAGTTGCAGCTCCCACAATGCTCTCTCTCACTGCTTTATTGCCTGTCCTTTACCTTTCAGTTTCTACAGCTTTTACTTTGAGATGAGGTGTTCTGAGAGATTTCATTTTCCCAGGTACTGCAAGACACATACATTTACAAAGCTAAAACCCCTATCTTCTGCAGTAGTGTCAGCTAAGTCTTCAAATGCCAGACAACTCTCCTGCTGTCTGGAAGAAGAAGATTTCATACCCACCATCAATCACAGCAGTAGTGTTCTCTTTTTCTATGTTTATTATTTATATCCTTGGCTGAGGATTCATGACAGCTGACTTCTCTATCAACTACAAGACACACAGAAGCTTGGACATTGTGACACCTAGCACCATCCTGTCTTACAGCTGGGTGACTAGATGACAGAGCAGGATCTATGGAGGCCTGGAGAGATTTTGCACATGCACAAGAGAAACGTGTTTCCACAAAAATAATCTTTTAGGCGGAAACTGATAGAAGAACCCATTTGGGATTAGGTTTCTGCAGGTTACTTGTGAACGCTAAGGTACCACAGGGACACCACTGTAGCTTTCTGAAGCTCACTTGCATTGCAGGTCATTACCTCCGTGCAGAAATGTGCTCAGGAAATGGGCATTAAGAACTTGATTCAACATTTGACTGAAACAGTCCAGGAGTCTGTTGACTCAGCTGGGGAACAAATCAGGGCCTAATTCACCTCTTTGCGAAAACACAACCCTAATCATTCATTATTTTCACCATTATTTTATGATTAATAAACCTGAAATATTGTGGAGAGTTTTGAATAAATCTCCTCAGATAAATTATCAGAAAAAACCTTAATGCCTCATCACCAAGCTTTTAAAATCTACTGCTTCAATAGATTAAGCACTAAAGCATGAGGAAAAATATATTTTCACTTGCTCTCAAAATGGATTAATGAAAGGAAATTTTTTTTAGGACTGCCACATTTTGTTTTCTGCCATTAATCACTTAAATGTCCTAGAACATTCTGAACACATGCTCTGTTGTCTCTAATTAGCAGTGAGACAACCTAATTACAGGAAGATACACCCAAAGCTATGGGACTTAAGGTGAATGTATCATGAGATAATTTTAGAGGCACTTGAATCAAATGGGCTCAAGATGCAGGCCCACAGACTGGCTGGATTGCTAAGTAGCACTTGGAAAACATCTTTACACAGAATAGGAACAGAAGAAACCACCTTGATGTGAAGGTTATGCAGAACTGGAAAGACAGCATTTCAGCCAGAATAGGCAGGGAATCCACTGATCCAAACACAAACAAATCAATCTTAAATTTTCAAGGTACATAAATAGTTTATCACAAATTGACAGAACCCAGGAACAAAGAGGTTAAAATCAAAAGACTAACTTAGGAGGCATTTGTTTCTAGACACCCAAACTATGCTCTGTCTCAGAGTTCCTCACGTAACCCTATATCTATGGATACTTTTGTCTCCTAGCAGACTCACCTCCTCACTATTTAAGGAGTGTCACATATGCCAGATTGCTTCCTATCTTACTTCTACAGCACTCTGGCAATATTGCATCCAGCCTTCAGTGCTGTTCTCTGACAGTGTTCATTGGTGAGTGGATTAACTGCAAGATGTATTGCATACTTTGAGTTGAACATAATTTTTGAGACTTCAAATACATGATATAATGTCTTATCCATTCAGTTTGATGATAGCACACACGATGTTGATACTGGATGACACATCCAGTCACGGAAGACAGGTTATATTAAATGGCAAAAATATCAGATCAGGAATATATTATATTTTTAGACATATAGGCAACCACTTCCACCAGCAGTAGGTGGGTCACAATTCTCATTTGGCTCCTTTTTTTTAAATGGAATAAAATATCGGTAGGTTGGAATAATAACAACTTATGAAGCACAATTAATAAGAGATGCCATTACACAAGTGGTATTCATGAGGGCACTAAATGCTTTGGTGGCAGATTCCCCTGTGATAAACACAAACTGAGCTTCTGTCAGGTCACACTAAGGATCAGAGGCTGATTCATGTGTCATTAGTCAGTAAAGAGGTTGAAGCTTGCTTTGATAATAATGGTGCTGAAAATAGGTTAGGTTTTAACCCCTTATATGTCATATTTCCACAGCTTCCCATATATGTGCCTTCCAAAAATGTCTTACTGCAAGGTCTGCAGCAGAAGAACCACACAGCTGCTTTAACTGAATTGCTTAACCTAGTGCTTTGCTTAATGCATTGACGTGAAAGAAGCTGACATGAGTCCACATCTTGTAGCCTAAAGCAGAGGTGCCTTTCAAATATAACAGGTTATAATGACTTCTATTAAAACAGGGGAACTGGCACCTGGTTGAATTCCCATAGCTCCTCTGAATGCCCTGACTGTCAAGTTAAACACCCGCCTTTTGTGTGTTTGGTGCAGTGTAAAGGTAGGCACAGCCCAGCAAAGAGGAGCAGTACTCAGGGAGCAGGGGAAGAATGTGGCTGGAGATCTTTTAGGTAAAACTAAATGTAGATTTGCCATCTGTTCCAGCGTCTAAACAGATTAGAGGTGCCATGCTTTTTATCTGGATCAGCTAATTTCTCTCCCATTAAGTCAATGATATGCTATGTAAGTCCAGGTTTGCTTTGACAAATTTTAATTTAGAACAATATCTTATCTCACTGGGACACCCAGGCAAAAGCTATAGCATAGAGAGTGTTTTCCTGTCCTGTAATTAACATCTCCTAGCCTCTATCTGCAACAAATTATCGAGTCTCTTCGGTTTCTGTCTTTCAGCCTTCTCAGGCAATTGTGTACTAGCAAACACAGATGTTTGAGCCACTGTGGTATCGGATTTGGACTTTATGAATAGATCTGTAGAAGCCATCATCCAAAAATAGAGGGATGGAATCTTTCTGCAGCTTTGAATATTCACAGAATTAATCCAATTTTAAAATGGTGACTGTAATAAACAAATGGTGTTTTTTTCTTAGTGTTTAGAGAACAGCCAACTCTGTCCTGATTAGTGGAGGGATTTGCTTTATTAGTCCCTCAAAACAGCGAGTTATTTGTCTTGCTCACCGTGACAATTTGAGATTGCACATATGAAGAACTATTTTAAGCAGCCTCCAGTGGCTTTCTTCCAAAGGAAGATCCCCACCCCCCTTTTCTGTGACTGACTAGCACAGTAACAGGCAAAATGTCCCAAGTAGTGAAAACAGCCTCTGATTTGCTAGGCAATAAATTGCACCCTTTCCTAAGGCTCACTTTGCATTTGTAGGTGCTTCTTTAAAAATTAATCAGCAGCCACAAAACAGGGTAGCAAGTCTGTGATGTAGTCATGGAAAACTTAATACTCAATTTCCTCTAAGTGGCTTGATGCCAGCACACTGAAGACATACCACGAGGAGGTATTAACAATGTAGGAAGCTCCTACAATCACCTTTCCCAACTGGTCCCGGTGACCTTAACTGAGGTTGTCTTTCCCCATGTGCTGTGCCTTGAGCACTGCTGTCAAAATCCACAGAAGCAGGTTTCCCTTGTGAAAATCTCCTTTCAAGGATGAGATAATATGTTACTTTGTCTTTCATTATGGAAGTCACATCAAAATATTCCTTTTTAACTCAGCATAGCCACAGCTAACAGATTTCCAAATTTCTTCTTAGCCTTGTAGCAGTGGAGTGACGTCTCTTCAATGTTCAGACTGAACACAACAGAAGGGAATATTGTATACTGATTTGAGATTTTTTTTACTAAGCCCAGATGAATAATGCATCCTTTTCTTGGGAATGTGCTTCATTCTTCTTCAACCACCCTCAAACTTATCTTTGCTGAGGTTTTGGGGGATTCTCTTTATTCTAAGAATCTTATTATGATAGCCAATGAGCCAAAACACAATTAGATTAATAATGACACTCTTTTTATCTGTTAACATAAAATCCAGCATTTAGTGATAATGAGTGAGCCCAAAGAGGAGGTATGGTTTCCCACTGAAACAAGGGGCAATTTTAGTTCTGATTTCTATGGAGGGATTATTTTGCTTCTACAAATGTCAGCAAGTAAAATTTCTTTCCAGGAAATGCTGATATCCATTCAATTTCCACTGAACTGAATGCAATCCAAACCTTTAACAGAATGAAACTATCAACCTCTCCCATCAGGAATGTTGCCCATGGAGATTGAGCAGCTCATTAAAGACAGTTGACCTTTGATAACCAGGAACACTCAGTGGGATGATGCTGTTTTGCAGCAATCATGTTGATGGTGTACTGGAGGTCTTAGACATGTATATGCACTGACAGAAGAGACAGTCTTTTTTCTAAATATTATTCTGTATTCTACAAAAACCAGAAGACATGCAGCATAGCTATGTCTCTCATAAGAGTGCTCTCATGTGGTCAGATTTTTTATTTCCTCTAAGGCAGTATGAAGGAACTGTGTTGTAAATAGGAATTCAGGCCCTGTCTTACTGAAGATTTGTGTTGCACCACAGAAAAAAACAAATGAAAAAGAAAAATAGAGAAAGGTAGAGAAAGCTGTGCATGCAGCTTTTTGTAGAAATGGGCAGAATACATTAGGAAAACATGAAGAAAGTTTTTGGTAGCTGGAGCTGAGGGATAAAGGAGTGCACACAGATTGAAGCCTGGTTAACATAAAGGTGTGATATAAAAAAGCTATATCAGACATACTGATGGCAAAGGATCTTTGACAATAATGCAGTTAGCCATAAGAAATGGTAAAGGATCTCTTAACACCTGAGTCAGGATGAGGAAAACCATAAAGGACGGATTAACTTGAAATTATAACAGTCAGAGTTTTGGGGTTTGTGTACATGCCGTTCTATGTTTTTCAGACATGTATTTGCATTGTTCTGAGATGATAGACAATAAGGTCATCAGAAATTATTAACTCTGAAAATGAGGATGTCTTTATGTATGTCTCATCACTGAATTTTATCTCAATTAATCAGATACATAAATAATGGGAAATAATTCATCCCAAGAAAATTTTTTCCCGTTTTATACAGTTAAGAAGCATTTCTTAAGATCAGATGCATAAATGTTACACAAAAAGGCTGTGGCAAATCAAGTTCAAATAAGAGTTTCTTATGAGTGTTCTTGCCTACCAATTTACAACTGTGCTTTTCCTCTATGATGCTAATCATCCCTTTTCTTTTTATACAGAAACATAGAGGCAGGAAAGATCTTTTCTATGTATGTTTTACAGCAACATAATTTCATCAGATATAAAATCCCTGCTTGAAGGAAATCAGTGGGATAAATTTCATGGCATCAGGACTCCACTTATACTACCTATGGCATACAGTTGTAGAAATTCAAGTTCCTCCCCCTTTCCAATATGTTCCCTACCAATATCCTTCAGGGATGCAGAGGAAAGAAAATAATGAGACCTGTGTCTATATTTGGAATGCCATGCTACAGGACATATCCAAAATACAGTTATATAAATAAAATATAGTTATTACATATTATCATAGTCTCTCTGGGTATCAGCTTTCCATAGGCAAGTCAATCTGCTCCCCAGTGCTTCCCAGATAGGCCCTACATGCCTGTTGCCTACTACAATTGCTGCTCCTGGTTTTACAATGAGATGCTGGGTATCCTGTTTCATTTCAGTCTGACAGCAGACCCACTTCCCAGTACCAGTTCAGTTAGGTATTCGTCCATGTGCCCTGCTGAGAGCAATAACTGGACTGAAAGGAAAGTCAGAGAATGTATAGGACGTATAGGGATGGCTTATAGAGAAAAGTAATACCTGGTCCAAAACTGCCTATGTAGTGTATCAGTAATGCTAAATCCTCTAAACACTCACCATGACGAGCATACATCACCTGGCAGCTCTGTGGATGCAAACAGGGATGGTTTGGGAAATGTCACTGACAGTCACTATGGAAAGCTAAGCTTAGACACTGAGTCTGCTATAATTCTCCAGTCCTTCAAAAGACAGAATTACTACAGTTTTGACAAAAGAAGAACACAAGAAAAATAGGTGATATTTCCCCTCAATACCGTCCTGATGGACTCCTAAAGTGCAGACAATTCTGCTTCTTCATACACCTTAGTGTGCTGTTAGACAGCAGCATGACGAGAAAATGATGAATTTGGCTGCTTGATCAATCAGTGAGAGATTAGGTTGGCCCACCTTTGGCCTAGCTACATGACTGTCCTGGCTTTTCATGACAGTTATTAGATATCTTATTGATGAGGGGGACGTGAGCTCTGTTTGAAGGCAACAAAAGCACTAACTTTCCTTTAACAAACCTCATCTTCTGCTCACCTCTAAATTTACACTGAATTTGTATCTACGCTGCATGATCTGCTTTGCTCTCTGGATAAACAGATATTTAAAATTTTTAATTTTTTTTTTCTAGTGAAATACAGCCGTGCAATTGATAAAAAATTACCATACTTCTACTCTGCAGTGAAATAAATGTATGATGCATAAATACCATATAATTGGTATGTGCTGCTTCATAGCAGCTCTAGCTGTGGCAGAAAAGATTCAATATTGGTTGGTATCTGGCAAGGGAGGAGTAACATCTCTGAGCTGACTAACGAGCTTTGATGTGCCATTGAGAAAGTTCTGTAAGATTCTCTGTGATACATGGAGATCAGTTGCAGCCTAGTGCTCTCCTAGGTTGATCAACGGTGTTAATGTTACTTGGTTTACTCAAGAGCTGGGCTAAAAGCTCAGTCTGCATTTTTCCTTCTGCTAGTGTGCAGAGGTGCCATTGCAATACACATCCATGCAAGAAAGCTCACTCTTCAGTGAATCCAGAACAATACACTGTGTGAAACCGGACTTAGTGAAATTTGACTTAGTTAAGTAGCAAGTATAATTAGATTTCACTGTATCATGCAATAGTGTTTTGAACTAGGAGAAAAAATCTGTGTTTCTTATGTCAAAACTTCCAGTTCCGTAGTCAGTGAAAAGTACTTAAATCAATTCCAAAATTTACGGGCATGTTTATTTGGATGTGAAGTTTCAGAAATACTAATATATGAAATTGATTCTAGTATGATGATTCACTCTCTCACTCTATGAGAGGTGAAATGTTCAGAGAACATTTTTTTCGATGTTGCGTTGTTTTTCCTCTGTAGAACAAAGAGTAACAAAGAAGTGAAGAGCCCATGGCTACTTTCATACCAATTGTTCTGAATTATTTTTTCAGACATTAACAAAATCCTTACACTTTTCAGGTCAGTCATTTGAACAAAACTTGACCTAGAGCCAACTCTTCTTGTTCAATGAAGAGAGTTTTGAGAAAATCACAGGAAGGATATGCTAAGTGTAATATTATCTACTTGTAATAATATTTAATATGATGCTAAGACAAGAAACTGGCAATTCATATTTATTATCATCATTTTACTATTGTTGTTATTATTGCTGTTTTGTTGTCAGCATTATTATTTTTAATAATAATCCTTTACTGCAAAGATAATTTTTGTCATTTCAATAGCACTCAAAACATTCTTCACGTCTGTGCCGTATTCCTGTACAAAGTATTCATAAAGAAAAGAGCAGGGATGCTCGAGAGTAATTACTTCTTTAGGTAAGAGGAGCCAGACACTTCACATAGAGATATGCGATATGATATACTTACCTGTGCTCTAGTTGCAACTGTATCAATTACCTTCTTCATCCATTGCAGAAGTTTGCTGAGTCTGCATCATCCTCCAACCATCCTTAATTTATTTCCTTCTTTGATTGGCCAAATTTTCTTGCAGGTTGGATTATTATTAGTACTCTCTGTCTCTAGTTATCCTTAAATGTCTTTGTCCAACATGGCAATTTTAAAGTTATACTGAAGAAGATTAATTTTTATCTTACTTTTTTCTATAATCCAGATGAGTTTTCTGGACAGTTATACGTGCCACCATTGCAATACTGTTGCTTATGTCTGCACCTCTTCCCAGTAACAAAGCTGGTGCTGGGGGCTTGGGAGAGGAGAGAGAGATGGGAGGAAACAAGGGGGTTCATTAGAGCAGCATATATGGAAGGGAATCTTTCCTCACCACAGGATTTCTTTTCTTTGTGCTGTTGTGGTACAGGACTGCAGCCTTTAATATACTGTCCTCACACCCTGCTGATATGCTTTGATCACCAGAGGAATGCACCCTGTCTTCCTTCTTCTCTCTTTCTATGAAAGAAGAGAAGAAAGAAGGGACCTGGGCAAGGTCATGCTCCTGCTGTGGGAGGACAAGAATAGATGCAGGCCAGCCCACAATGCCAGAGGATGTCACCCAAGGGAAAGGCTACCTCCTCCTGCTGTTGTGAGTGGGATTAGAAAGGGGATAGCAGCTTTTGAGTTCGACAATGGCCCCCTCTTCCAAGACTAGCCACCATCCCCTGCTGCACCTGAGCATCTCCTTTTGTAGCAAACATATCAGCAACAGACTGTACAGAGAGATGGTGAGGATAGTGCCTGGGCTGTAAAAGCCCATTTTCTGTGACCCTTAGCCAGCTTTACATGGACTGAAACTACTTTTCATATAGTTTACACTTGAGCATGATAGAGATTGCAGCACAATGAGTGATACAGGACTATTATTCTGATGGCTTATTTCTCAAGGACCTATTTCTTCCTCAGGAGGAAGGGTACCATTCACATTACTGGAGTGACAAGTATCCTCAAGATGGGCCAAAGTTAGCGAACCTACTGCCAAGCAGTAGAAGAACTCTTCTCTAAACATATCCGTGGAGTACAGGAAATACTTTCTATGTTTCTGCAGCCAACGTTATTTCTGATACAAGACAAAGTCTTTGCAAAGGGGCCACAGTGCCTGGCAACAAATAAATAAATAAGACTTTAGAAGACACTCTGAAAGTGAATCTTTTGTGGAAGCTGTGCTGAGAAAGTCTTGAAAGCCAATCAGGGAGTGAAATGACAAGTAATTAAGGAGCAAAGTATGAAAGCCACAATGCCTGCCAAAAAGCAACAAACAAACAAAGAACCGGAGCATTGTTAATCAGTATTTGGATTAGAGAACAAGATATGGGAATTCACTCAAGGAAACAGAATGTGACTTTCTCCAGATAAAGCAGCTATTGTTGTAGGATGGGCTTTTTTTTCTTGACAAAACATGAGAAGGCCACAAAAGCCGAGTTACAATAAAGTCTCCTTAGGTAATATTTTCTCCTTCTCTTTCTCTACTGAGTAGTCAAGGAGTTTGTGCATTATGCATTTTATTTTGAAAACTCCCCACATAAGGTTATGGAAAATTAGCAGTAATCAGTCTAAATTAAGGCACCTCATTATCATCCTCAGGAGGTCACTGCTAAATAGGCTCTTTATTAGAGTCAACAATTCCAAACATAACATTAGGTCACCATAAAACACATGTAGCAATTTTGTCTCCCTCATTTTACCAGAAAAATACATGTTGTTTGGAAAGCTGTACAGCCATGGTGGGTTAACCTTGGCTAGATGCCAGGTGCCCACCAGGCCCCTCTATCACTCCCCCTTCAGCAAAATAAAGAGGGAGAGAAAGATCAAAAACTCATGAGTCAAGATAAAAGCAGCTTAACTAAAGCAAAGGCCAAGGCCACACACAAAAACAAAAGGTAATCAAAGATGTTATTCTCTGCTTCCCCTCAGTAAGCGATGTCCAGCCACTCCCCAGGAAAGCAGAGCTTCAGTATGTGCAGCAGCTGCTCCTGGAGACAAACACAGTCACAAATGCCCCCCTCCTCTCCCTGCCCTGGGCTGTTATGGCTGAGCTGAGGTCACATGGTGTGGAACAGCCAATCCGGGTCAGCTGTCCCGGCCCCGCCCCCTCCCAAGCTGTCCTATAAGCACCCTGCTGGTGCCAGGGTGATACCCAGCTCTGTGAGGGCTGCTGTGGGGATGCTGGCTGCATCTCAGACAGACCCAACGCAACAGATCTCATAATTTTTTTCCTGGAAGCAGACATCTTGTTATAAGAGAGGTAATAGGTCATGTGAACACAGAAGATCTTTCTGTTCCTTCATTCTGTTGTGAGTAACAGGTTGTGCAGGTACACCTCGGTCTTGTGCAGTTCAGGTATGCATTAGAAACTACAGAGAAGAGCGCCTTGTAAAAAAGCCTTCTTGAAGATTGAGACAAAGTAGAAACAAAATCAAAAATTCTTTGTGCTGCATTCTTTCCCCCTTAAGAGTCCCATAATAATTAACTGCAAACAGATGGGTAGTTATTAGCAGCCTCTGACAGTTGCAATTTGCATACATTCCCTTGCAGGCAGTGATTTACACCAGTCTCAGAGAGGACATAAGGAACCCTCTATAAGTGGTACAAAAAAAGAGTAGAAAGAATATGCCATGGAATTGGTCCAGAGGCCACCACCACATTCACCGCTGTGGAGTGACAAACGTAGGTACCACTCTGTGTTGGTGTGATAATTTGGAGAATCTATATATATATATATATATAGTATATGGTAGCTGTGTAAGGTTATGAGCACTTTGGCCCAGATTCAGGGAGACATTTAGCACCTTATAGCTCACTGAAATGAATGGTGAGTACATACTTCTAAGCCCTTATGAATCTAAACTGTCCAATATACCTTTTTCAAGCAGTTTTATTTTTGAGTACACAGTCCTCTTTCTGTTGTCTAACATTTAGTCTATCGTTGCAACGGCTATACCTAGGTTAGCAAATAATGCAGCCTGACAGGAACAGATTTGTAGAGCCAAAAGGTTGCTACTGAAAACAAACTTGTTGAGTTTTTCCAAGGACCTGCTTCGGTTAACTCTGGAAAGAAGCACATGGGACTGAACTCCCATTAACTACTGTGGTACACTGAGTTTTCTCCTGGGCACATCATCCAGTTTAGTTTCATCCAAAAGGAATCCAATTTCTGTGCTTTGAGAGTGCTCCATGATGTGAACCAGAGCACAGTTAAAGGAGACCACTGGGAGATTCACTTCCAAAATGAATGCATAATCTTCACTAAAACTATAATGCAAATGTTCCTAAGAATGCTAGCATGAATCATAAACAGAGTAGTGTTAGACCAAAGTGTCAGCACCATCAATCCATACATAACGGATGATAAACAAACTCTTAGAGGGGCAAGATGACTTGTGAAGGATCACTTGACTGTGGTAAGCATGTCACCTAGCAGGACTCTGTGATCATCTGCTGAAGCTTAACATGAGTTACTTGACGTAGGGCCTGCAAGATAAACACAAGCCATAGGTTTTTCTGCTTCAGCCATTTTGATCAGTGGAAACTAAGGGATAGCTGCTCTGAGCCTTTCGGATAGTAGTGGAACCTGTGCATATGACTCCCATGGCTTTCCACAAGCAGGGTTAGCTCCCCCACAAGCAGGGAGTTTGGGGAGTTTGGAGAGGGGACTGAGTGATTAGGAAATGTGCTTCTGTTATGATGATCTGCATGGACTTGCACTTAATCTTTGCATATCAAGTAACATTCTGTTTGCTGTTCATAATCACTTTTGTTTCTGTCTGATTTCTCCCACTTGGCAATACTGGACTCCTGAGGAGTTACAGATTTGATGACGAGAAAGGATGTGCTTAAGCTGCATGGAGTGGAGTCACAAAAATGTATTCAGGAGGATGTGGGGCAATCAGTGCCTTCCATTCCAGTTCCCTGTCATGGTCATAAGCAGCTAGTTTGTGCCATAAGTGCTGTCCAAGAGCAGAGAGGACAGGATGAATTTCAGAACATGGAAACCTGAAGCACATGAAGGATGAAATGGATGAATTCCCAGGCAGCAGTCTGACTAGCAGCCACACCAAAAAGCCTAGATGGATTGGTCACAGGCAGTTCAAATACAAGCAGCCTGTAAAGTGTTGCCAAAAGTAAGAACATTTTTAGAATTGTTTGATTGAGAAGGATGGATACTGCCAGCTTTGCTAAATCCCTTTTCCAGTGTATACTGGTACAACCACGTCAATTCACTGAAAAAAACTCTTCCTATACTTATCAATGTACATAAGGCTCTCTTCCTACGACTTAGTGGACAACTTGCTCCATTTTCCTTACAACTGTAAGTCTCAAGTTTATATTTCCTTAGCTCTTCTCATAATAGGTGCTTCAGTGATAGAAATTCAGTTTACAGCATTCCAGAAGCAGCTCTTTGACAGAGAAAATGGTTGAATAGCACTATCTTTGAAGAGTCTGCCCTTGTAAGTTTATTGTAAATTTATTCTGATATTTGTCTGTATACAATTCACAACAGTTTGTTAAACTGATTTTAAAAGTCTTTCCCCCTATTTTAACCCTGAATGACACTTCTGGTTTGGAATTTTGGAGTGCTACATCTCAGAAGGCATTATTTGGCATAAGCTCTTTCAGTAATGTAAAATAATAAGAAGTGTTTAGCTTAGATAGAAAACATTTAATATTGTCCATATAGCTAAATTGAGGCTGAGTTTCTGTGATTACTGTGATCCTCTTGTAACTCCCACCTCTCAGCAAGGGCTTCCAGTTCAGGCCTTCTCACTGGCATCCAGCTTGCATTGTTTACTAGAGCAACTTGAAAATAAAGTGTGAATAAGTTAAGTCTTATACAGAGAAAAAACAAAGCTAAGCTCATAGTTTTGTTATTGCCTGAAAGAGAAGCCTTATGACTTATTTTTAGCTTATGCATTTACATTTTCTTTTCATACTAGAGCAAATAATCCTATTTTTAGAGCAAAGAATATATGTTAGTCATATCTGTGTCTTTAGCTTACTGGACAACCTTATCAAATTCAGTATTTTTCTCTGTGACTCAGTCTGCAGACTGTTTTTTCCCATCAGAAGAATTGTACCTGTTAATTTTGGAAATGTTTATTATTCATATATCCTAAATTAACGGATTTTTTCTATTACATATGTCCACATAGATATGCATATTTTAGCATGCATTGTCCACATACACACAGCAGCTGAATGAAGTAAACATTACATTAACTACAGAGATTTTTCCCCATGTAACACAGAAGTAAATATTATTCCATGAGGTGAAGCCACACGATTCAGTCAGTGCCCCACAGTTCTGTTTCTTTCATTTGTCCGAAGAAATGAATTGCAAGGTGGAGCAAGACTGGTATCACACATCCAGAGGTCTGAGGTCTCCTTGACTTTCCACCACATGGTTGCTTTTCGTGGAAAGCAAGACTGAGAGTTAGAAATGCTGCTTTCAGAGGAGCTGTTAAATTATTTCTAGAGAGAATAATCATAAGCTAAAGCATTTTCAGAACCAAACACAAGTCTCAACTTAAAACCAAAACCACTCAACATGTTTCTCTCCCTTTAACTTTGTCCTGCCCAGTAGTCTCCCTCCCATGCACACACACATGCATGAATACTAACTATACCAGAGTAAAGGAAGAAAAGATGACAGCAAAGTGCCAGTTTATTTTTGTCTGTCTCTTGGAAAGTATTTTGATAACCTGCTCTTATGTGTGCTACACCAGTTCAGGCATATAGAAACTCTTTCCCACCATGGATCAAATTCAGAGATATGCCATAACTTGTAGGGGGCTCTCCTCTTCAGCTTGTTGCTGGTGGTTTCTCTGTCTGTGTTACTGGCTATGCCCATGCCACACCAAAGGACAGGCTTCTAGCCCTACCAGACATGTGGCATGATGTGCCTCCTACCTGCCAGCCCTCCATGCCCAAGGCTGCCTCACAAGTGACCTGTGCAGGGGTGCCCCACAGCATGGTCACACCTGGTGCACTTGGCCATGGGAGGTCACATTTCCACACAGGCTTCGGCTGGTCTTGCAGGTTTGCTGTACAGCACAGGGAGGTGAGCCCTGTCCAGACATAAGCTGTGGATGCCCAGCTGAGAAATAGGATTTGGCAGTGTGAGGGCAGCCAAGCACTAACATGACCTAACAACCTTCACATGCAATCTGGACTGCATCCCACCAGTACAGAGCAGAGACTGAGATAACACGACTGTCTCCACCTAACTATTTATAGCAGGGAGGCTTTACCCCTGAGAGCGTTATCCATCTTGTGAGCAAGGTAAAACCTAAATTAGATTTTGCCAAAAGGAGAAAGTGCTTTTTCCCATGAATACAGAACATACACTGCATCTTGCTAGAAAGGGTAATTTGTATCAGAAAGAGCCCTGGTCCGAAGGATAAAGAGCCTCCTGGAAAGAAACCTGTTTTTCTAGCAGATGAAAATGTAATGTAGACTGTCATTGACTTGTCATAACAGGAAAAAAAAAATCAATCGGAGGAAAAAGTTTAAAACAGGGAATTTAATTTAGATGGTGAAACAATAACAACACTGAAAATATTTGTATCCAGCTGGAAATTGGAGGTGGCTTGCAATTGAATCAATGTAATGAAATGTAATCTAGATGGATAACATCCCATATGTATAGCTTAACTCTACATTGTGCTTCAGATCCTCATTCCTGTGTTATTCTGAATATCCTGAAGATCTCCCTTCCCATCTGGTGGCTCTGACTCAAACCATTCCTCTCTCGCATGCCTACTGCCCTATTTGCAGGAAATAGGAAAAATTTATGAAGTCAGCTTCCAAAGTCAAGCTAATGCACTGGTAGTGGAGGGACTATCAAGCAGTTTTCTGTCCATATGCTGAAGATGTTGGCTGACCGTTGTGTGTTAACCCCAATTGGCAGCTCAGCCCCACAAAGCCACTTGCTCACTCCCCCAGTGGTATGGGGGAGAAATTCAGAAGAGTGAAAGTGCAAAAACTTGTAGGTTGAGATAAACACAATTTAACAGGCAAAGCAAAAGCTATGCATCCAAGCAGAGCAAAATAAGGAATTCATTCACTACTTCCCATCAGCAGGCAAGTGTTCAGCAATCTCAAGGAAAACAGGGCTCCATCATGCATAACAGTTACTTGGGAAGACAAAACACCATAACTCTGAATGTCCCCCTTCCTTCTTCTTTCGGCAGCTTTTATTGCTGAGCACTCTATCATATGGTATGGGATATCTGTTTGAACAGCTGAGGGCAGCTGTTCCAGCTCTGTCCCCTCCCGACTTCTTGTACACACCCAGGCCGCTCACTGGCAGGGCAGCATGAGAAACTGAGAAGGTCTTGATGTTGTGTAAGGACTGTTCAGCAACAGCTAAAACAGGGGTGTGTTATCAACACTTTTTTGGTCAGAAATCAGAAACATAGCACCATATGAGCTACTGTGAAGAAAATCAACTCTATCCCAGACAAAACCAGTACGCTCTCTAAAGATTTGCGTATGTGTCTTCAGGGGACACCCCTGTGAAAATACTGGCTCATTGTATAGAGACTCATCCTTCTAAGTCAGAGAATGCGAGATCTGTGCCTGCTTTGTCAGTTGGTCCTTTATTCTTCATGATGAGCTTCCTTGCAGACATATTGTTTCCATGAGACATGCGAATGTTACTTTCCACCCTCTGTGACTGCCCTGTGTCCAAAGCCAGTCACTAAGACCTGAGGTGACCACTCATCAGCAGTCTTGGGAATATTTCTGCTTTTCCCACGTATATATCTCATTCCGTTCCAGTACACCTTGAAAGGAAAAGCAAACAAGCATTTTGCTGGTTGTCCTTTGGATCACACCTAGAATTTTGTGAGTGAAGACCACACAAGGACTTTATAACAGATTAGTAAATAGATCACAAACATTCTAATGCATAGCTAATCAATGGTCATAAAGGTTGAGGATGCTAAAGAAAGCTACAACCTTCTATATTACCTACTGCAGTGCTTGCAGTTGCCTCCAAGACATTCAGAAAATGTTCACAGTAGCTATTCAGTGTTTATTTATGTTTTATAAACTATTTATCCTTAACACAAAGGATAAAGGGGTTGAATTAATAAAGTTTAAATGTGCCTTTATTTAATAATGGAAAATCTGCTGGTAATTAATTTTTAGTCATTGATAAACACGCAGCAAATGATCATATATTCAATAGCTTTCAGATTTTCACATAACAATCACACTGTCTGCTATCTGTGGCTTATAAGAAATCTTGTAAATAACCTAACTTCCCCAGTTTTTGTGTAGAATAGCCTCACATTTTTTTAAAAAAGGCACACATAACAGTATGGCATCTCAGGCTTTTTCAGCTGTTTGGATGGAATAAAAACAACGAGTAAGACATAACCAGACCTTACTCTGTTATTGACCCATCTGTTTTCTAACACACAAAGTTTAAGTCTCTTTTCATGCCACAGGCCAATTACCCTTCAATGTTTATGTAAAATATATTCTCCAAGGCAACTGCTGTTCACAGATCCAAAGTGTATTCACAGTTTCAGAAATAACCAGACACTGCTGACAGATATGCTAGTATTTATGTTTTCACAATTAGCCTCACAAACAATATCAAAGAATTATTCACAGCTGAATTATTACTGCTGCTATTATTATTGTTGTTGATGGTGATGAAGAGAAAGAATCAAAATGTAGGTAATAAGTAGCATGTGTAAATACAACTCTTAAAAACTTTGAGTGATATAATCATTTACGCTTCCAGATATCCAACACATATGAAACCCAATTAAATATATAAAGACTGCATCCAATAAACTCTGCAAAACCATTGTGCTTGTTTACTGCAGTTGTCGTTGAAGCAAATCAATTTGTCATCTCTGTATCATAGGTCAAATTTTCAGGCCAATGCATATCAGAATTTCAATTGTATGCATTTGAACTTTCACTGGGTTGTACCAGTCATCATTTTTTTCAGGCAGCAGGAGTGCATTTCCTTTGGTACAAATAACTGTACATATTGCATAGTAGTTCAGAAGACAGAGAAGTTATTATTTGGTTAGCTAGTTTTTGACTGACTGAAAGGATAATAGAAAATATACAGATAGGCATGGCCCCAAATCCAGCTCTGTAGGATGTTTTGATAGAAAAGGTACAACTCACTGTTGTTGCAGGTTCATGATCCAAAACAATAGTCAGTATTTCCTCCTATTCCTTTTATATACAAGAAGAGAGAAGCAAGTGCTCACAGGCTGCAAAACTTTGCATGCAGAAGTTGCAGTGGAACCAATGGCAGTTAATTAGGGCCAAGCATCAAATAAGGCAATGACTTTAAATGATTATGGAAGAGAAGGGCTAATGAATTAGTCTAGGTTTACAGACCAGGCAACAACAACAACAAAGCCTAAAGCAAGCTTCATTAAGAAAGGCAAATGAGACAAGAGCTTTGACTTTAAAAATACTTGTGAATGAGGACTTCTTTTTCTTCCTGGCCAATGCTTTGCTTTATCCTCTTCTGTAGAGGGATAATTCATTTTCTCTGTAAAAACACTGCCTTAGACTATCAAGAATTCTACCTCAGACCACCTGCTGCTTAAGGTAGTTAGATCTGAATGTATGGAAAAGCATCTGCTACCTACTGATTTAAATAACTTGAACAGACCAGAGTAAAAATAATAAGGCTGTGTATCTTTACTATGTCCCATAAAGATGGTGGACAATATTCTGGGTATGTCTGCACTGCAGATGGTAATGTCAAAGACGCCAACCGTAAGGTCCATTGGTCTCACGAGGTTAAATTCAACATACAACTGCTATATGTGACAATCTTATCTTGTCAGTATTTCAAGAAGATAACTGTCTTCCATCCCTAATTTTTCCTGATTTGGTCTGCTTTGTTCTAAAGGCTGGGGATTAAAAAAGTTCATAAACTCTCGTCTGCTCGCTGAACTATAGCCTCATTTTCTTTTCCCCAGTGGACATTTCCAGACTCCTTCTGTGTTCTCTCCTAGCCAGTTGTTCACATAAGTGTTCTGTATGCAATATTTAGGCAAGTAGTAAAATGGTTTCCATAGAGAAACATCCAATATTTAGTAGCAGATAGCTGAACTGCAAGATAGCATCTAGATCACAAGTTAATCCTAATGATGTGGCTGCAAATCTTCACAGCTGGAACAATTTTTGAAAAACTATTCAGCTGCTAGTTTAACTGTTATTTAGATTACATCTTCTGGGAAGAGCAAAATATATACATGAAGGAAAGGTCAAAATTATCTCTTCCTCTGAGATTTTGGCATCCTGTTTTTCTACTGAAATTGTGAATCTCACTACATGTGTCAATAACGTCAATAAGAGCTTGGAAAATTTGTAATTGTCTAATTCCTGTTAACCAGATAAAATTTCATTCTTTAAAAGACGAGGTTGGTTTACATGCAAAATATTTATCCATGTAAATGTCAATCACGAAGGATTTACCATCACATTCAGTTCACTGCTTAAGATATTGACTCATGTTACTATGTTAAGTTTTTTACAGATGCAAAGTACAAAAAGTCCTAGTTTCAAAGAACATACATATGTGGGAAAACCACAAAAAGAGTAGAAGACATCAAAAAATTCTAAAAAGGAACATTTGTTTATTTTAAATGACTTTAAAAGTTTGGGGTGGGTTTTGGTTTTGTATTTTTGGTTTTGTTTGTTTGTTTGTTTTAAAGTATTTAAAAGATTGTAGTGGTTATAGGAAATCATAGGAGTGTATTTTCCAGTGTATGGAGAAGTAAGGAGAATAGACATGAGTGAGACAGGCAGATAGGACTTTTTTCTGCAACATAGGCAATTTTCCCCGTTCCTTTTCTCTGGAGATTGATCAACATACAAATATCTATTAAACAAAAATATACTCACTGTAATTTCTTTCCAAGGGGGGGGGGGGAGGGGGGTTCTGGTTTATTACTGTACTCAAAATCATCTTTCCCCATCTTGCATCTTCCCCTGCAGTCTGTATTTGGATGTTCACAAAACTTTTGATACATTCTCAAGGCAGACTAAATGAAAGAGGGAAGGGGATTTCTTAAGAAGGCATCAAGCCCCTCTCTCTCCAGCTATAAACTACGTTCTCTGCTGCCACTGTTTCTCCTTCATCTCTTTGTCTCACAAACCAGATATGGGCAACCAGAAAGAAACTGTGACTCTTTTTTGCTGTTCAACCTGCCCAACATCTCAAGATTTTCTTGGGATAGCTCAGATAATCACACTGACCACTTTTGTTTCCTTTATCATTATTCATCATTATATCACACTGACTACTCATTCCCTCAACTTGGAAGTTTCCTTAACCTTTAGTCTGTCTACATTACAAGCTGAAATTTTGTTGATTCTTGATGAAGCTGAAATCCTCTTAATTTCAAATATAGCTTTCCCTCTTTTGACTGAAACAGTGTCTCACTATCTTCTGCTTTTGTTGCAATATCCATCTTTACATCCTCTCATAAGCCCATCTCAGTTATCTAGTTGTTGAAAGATGTAGTTAGAAAATTAAGTTTCTGCGTATGTCTAACTCCTTTCTTTCTGTTCCTTATTCATTGGATATCTTCCTCTCCAGCACAAAAGTTAATGAGGAATTAAGTAGATAGATTGGATTGGGTATGTCTGCAAACTGAAAATCCAGGATCCTCATTTTGGTTTAAGAATGTGTGGAAAGTTATGATAATGCTGAAGGAAGTTCTATACTCTGAAGAAAAGCCCAATCTCGTTCCATTCTGTAACCTGAGAAACTCTAACAGACACAAAGAAGAGCTTTTTGTAAGGATATTATAAGCCTTGCTCTCAACTAGAATGCTGTTCTGATAATTGTGTGGTGCTGGAAACCTCAAAAATTATTGAAGGCTAAATGAACCCAAAAAGCAGAACAAAGGAGACAAAAATCAGCGTAATCATTGAAGTTCACTCAATAGAGCAATCCAGCTCTATTGAGAGGAAAGAGGAGATATCATTTTTATATAAGTATCACCACACTTTCTCATTAAACATTTGCATCATGCATCACAGTATGAACTATATGGAATTATGAATTCCATAAATATTTAAAATATGTAAACTTGATAATCCATGAATAAAATATGTTATCTAAAAGGTTGGGTTCCACTGAAAAATGTTATTAAAACAGACGCCTGAAGGGTGTTTGCTAACCTTTCAGTGGAACAGTTCGTAGTGTACGACTACACAAGCTATTGTGCACTTTTCAGCAACTACTTGAATGACTCCTTTTAATGAAGTAGCCATTTTTATGCAATGTGAGACACTCTCGGTAGCCTATAAAAGGTACTAAAATGTAAGCAGTGCTCTTCACAGAGTGGAGTTCAGATCTGAATCACTACTGTGAATATGTCATATACAAAACCTTTTATTGGCTATTAACTAAAAACAATACACTATTTTCTAACAAATTTGTTCTTGTTTACATCTCGATCTTTCCATTGTTTGCATTCCTGTCAGTTCTCCTTCCGGCTGTGTCAGGTTCTCCATCACCTCCTCTTCCATTTTGCTTAAAGGCAAAGCTTTCTTCTTCTGGTCTCTTAAGAGAAAAGCTTTATGTCCCAGAAGCCAAATCCTAATTCAGCATCATCTAGTTCCCCTACACCCCTACCCATCCCTTCCTGAATGATCCATGTTTATGTCTCAAACAATGAGTAGAACACTTTCTAAGGAAGAGACTCCACCAGGAGTGCTTGGGCAGAGCACTCAGAAAAAACATTCCTAAAGAAGAGACATCATCATGTCCAGAAACATTAGCAAGTTGTTACATCTGTCCAGGTGGTGCACGGGCACTGAGGGCTGGAGTCATCTCCTTGGTGGAGAACCTGCTGCCCCTCCCCACAAAGCTAACCGGGATGCAGGGCTGTTGCACCTCAAAAGCGTCAACCTTGAAGGTGACCTGGATGCTGGGCCCTCCCCAGAGGGGCAGTCCAGGACTGGACCAGACTGAATGGTATAAAAGGTGAGCTCGAACTGTACTCCTTGACGACCCATCACCCCCGAGTTGACCCATCACCACCCCATGCACAGAGTTTCTGCCTGAAACAAAGACTTCTGCCTGAAGAGAAGACATGTGCTGGAACGAGGGACTAGTGATGTTTCTGTGTCTCTGTTTGTGTGTCTCTGTCTTTTTAACTCTGTCTTTCTGCTCCTCTTTCTTACTTTTCAACTCTTTTGTACTGTCTTATAGAAGTTATGCAAGCTTCTACCAGAGAGAGCAGAACTTGTTTTAAGGGGCCTAGACAACTTATTTTTAAAGATCTATCTCTTCCATTCTAAAAAGAACTGCCATTTAAGGATTAGTGATTTTGTGACCTAGGCTTACCATATGAAAAGGAGCTATCTTATGCAAACACATTTCCACTTAAATGAAATGAATCAGAACTTTTTGGATTGATGTACTTCCTAAACTATTAGGGGATTGTAGGAGAGACCCTCAAATTCGCTTTACCTGGTCAGTGTGTGTGTTTTAAACATTGAAAAGTATCTTATAAGCAAATCAGGACTGTGACACAGGAGTGATTTAGTGCCTTTTTTCACTGAATGATAAATGCTGAATACTTTCTAGAAATAAGGATATTGATAATACCTCTTCAATGCATCTGTTTTTTATCTCTCTCATTTCTCAACATCAGGTTTTATATACAGGAGAAACCAATGTTTCATCTTTCTGACAACCCATGACGTACCTGAGTCCTCTTCTGCTTCCTACAGATCCTCTGACTTTACTAGGAGTGAAGGATGGGTAAAGAATAATACAGAGTATTCTCTCCCATAGTAAATCAAACAATAGAAAAGTTTTGTAATTCACTGAACAGAAAAAAATAGTGGTTAAAGTATTGTTATGGTAAATCGTACTCATTTAAATAATTTTCTATTATACCTTATCACGAGTCACAGAATCACAGAACCACAGCTAAAGTCAAGCTAAAATTTAAATTCATACATTTATTTTATACATGCTTTATGTTTTTGATAGATTTCCTTTAACACTTAGGAACAACTCACATTTTCCAAAAAAAATTTTGAATGGAATAGAGTTGATTTTATGCATTAAAAGTAATTTCATGCATTAAAAGTAATTTCATAAAAGTGTTGCTATTCAGGGTTTCATATCTGTTTGCTGACAAAATTCCTTACAAGCAGTAGAAGTAAGATAAAAGCAAAATAATGTAGGAATATGGCTTTGATTTTCATTTTTTAAAGTGCTTTTTTCAGAGCTGCTTTCTACTCCTTGCCATACCGGACTGAAAGAGTCACTTACAGAGCTGAGTAAAACTATATTTTTCTGCTTCATGTATTTTTAGTTGGGAAATCTCATGTTTTTCCCAAGTTTGTTTAGTTGTCAAGTTCAGACTGTACCATTAAACACACATTGTGAAATTAGCAGCAGATTTTTTCACATCTGTCCCAACCTAAATTTCTACTATTTTTGCCAATTTTGCCAGAGTAATTTCTGCCCCCCTCTTCTTAACCTCTCTCATTTGCAGAGAAAGGAGTTTTGAAGGAGAGAGGTACACCTTCTCAGTGATTAAGCGAATTTTTTTACTCCTGAATGCCTATTCTATGGTATTTGCATGGATTACTGTGTTTGTATGTTATGGAGATACATGCCACAGACAGGTGAAAGCAAGGAATGGACACCAATAGACATCACCTGGTCTTATACAATGACAGGTATGTAATATGTATCACAGTCTCCCTCATATCGTCCCACTCTTTAGTTGGGCAAATTACTTTAGACCTTCATATAAGAGGACAGACAAGAGCTGTTTCCCAAAGCACAGGCTGCTGTGTACTCTAGAGGAATCCCAAAAAGTTGTCCAAAGAGGTTGCAAATGAAAATTCCATTCCCACTAACTCCTGCCTTCAATACTCCTTCAGGATCAAGTTACTCTTTCAGCTTCTTGAAGCATACAGACAAACAGACTGCATAACATTGCTGCTCTCGTTGATTCATCTCCATTCATGCCTTGATAGAAAATGTTAACATCTCTTGAAATATTTCATTTTCTTTAAGCAAGGGGCATTGTTAACATGAAAAGATGAGAAGCATCAATCTAAATGTTCAGTGTGGTTTCCTCATTTTCAAGCACGTGAATCTTTTGTTAAGCACATAAATCTTGATTCATTTCTGGTTTAAGTTTAGCTGTTTGCTACAAGAGTTCATAATACTGCACAGCCTCACAATAGTTTAAAAAAAAAACCTGATAATTTGAATTCAGATATAATTAAAGCAGAAGGTCTGAAGAATTAAAATATCCTGGAAAAAATCCTGTAGACACTGTTAATGGTATTTAAAAATTGTATCTTATAAAGATTTCTCTTTGGTCTCATGAAAGATAAGTTGGATATTTATCTTCTTTGCTTTCAAATACCCACTAAGGCAAATAGATGTTTGAAAGTAGGGAAAGGAAAAAACACAGTGAAGTCAAGATTTTATATTTGATAAGTGTAATTATCTGAAAATCAATTCACTATATAGTTCTCCAGTCACCTCACACAGTTGCAACTGCCAGCACAGCCTGAAGGAGATGTAATTTCAACACCCTATGGATGATATGTATATTAATGTAAATCAAGATAAATACCAGTAAAACAAAGCTCTCAAACAGCCGTCATTTAGCTCCTAGCCCTAGAACACCAGGCTGCGTTTTGAAATTTTGTTCTTTGCCTTCAGAACATCTTGTCTTGAGGCATTGTACAATATCCATCACTGACATTCCTATGAATAGACTGGATAAACATCTGTCAGAAATACTTTAGCTGCACTTGATACTGGATTAGACATCTTTACCAGGCCCCTTCCAGTCATGTATTTATGACTTTCTATATTTCAAGCTTATTGAATACTAATCAGAAAATTTCTTATATGTAAGGCTTCAAAAAATTAACAGAACTGTTTCAGGCCTCATACTAACAAGCAGTCCTGCAATACTGAATCTTAAAGCTGTCTGAAGCCTATGGGTGTAAGGATGACAAAAAAAAGCTCTGTGGGAGATAGTTTGCTTTCTTTAAACTATCACTTCCTACACTTTCTGTCTCATTCTCCATACTAGACCAGGATGTGCAAAACAAATATTTTGTAACTACCACTAAGAAAGCATGAGGTAGTACCTTTCAACGATGACACTGTGGCTTTTTGAAACATACATTCAAATTAAAGTTTTTATAGAAGACTAATCTGATAAAGTCACTTTTTCTAAACTCCAAACATCTGGTGGGCTATTTTGGATACACTTTTCCTCAGACCTGTTATTAACTTTACTGATCTTTTGAAAGTTGTTCTTACAGCAACTATAAGACCTGCAGTATATGATCTCTGATTCCTTCTCTCACTCCTTACCAAATCAGACACAGCAGCTGCTGAGCTTTTTCTCTATAGGTGGCTAGATAGCTTTTAGATGAGTATTATCTCTACACTGAGAATACTACAGCTGTACTTTTCAGGGATGACAGCCTAAACCTATGAAGTAAAGGGAAGCTTTGAAAATTATTTCTGAGTTTATTGATAATTTTGCTTTATGTGTGTTTTTTTTATAATAATCTTAGACCACTCAGCAAAGAATATTTTTGTCATTTTCTGTATTTTACAAGTAGAGAACTGAAACAAAAGTAAATGATTCTTGTGGATTAGTGCTTAGATAAGAGTCTGACTTAATGAAGTTCAATGGCAAGGTTCACTCTATTGTTTACTACATGGAGGAAACATACAGAGGGAAAATTGGTTTAGAATCAATTTTGAATTATTTACACAGGGACTGGAGAGGCAAAAAGATAAGGGAGACCCTCCCATCGATTGATGAGGTTCAGAATGGACCCTTCTGCTTTTTAAACTCCTTCTCAGAGAGGAGTTTAGATGCAGCTGGATCCACTCCTAGTCATACACTTGGTCAATGGTTATAGCTAAAGGATTATATGTGCACACCCGATTCTCTATATCACTTAGCTAAGATTTCAAAGTTACATCATGCTTATTCCCAATTCACTTACCTTCCATCTGGGCATCTGGTGCTAGTTCTCTAGAAAGTTCAAATTCTGAGTTTCCAGAAACAGATTCTCAGGCATTGAATTGCACAGAAACAAATTTAAAGTGGTACAGCAGCAGAGTCAGCTTGAGCTGAGTGCCTCCGGAGAGGGACTCTGAACAAAAATTCACTGGGCAATTATACCCTCACAAGCTATTCACCCTCTCCTCATGAGATGGTTTGGTCCAATAGTAATATTTGGGCCTGGGGTCATCTTGTTCCTCATTGATTTTCTTCACTGTCTTCATACAGGTTGTTATCTTGTCTAATTGCATCTGCTGTTGAAGGTTGTAGCCTTGAAGCCTCCATATCTTCTAGTCTGTGTTTCTTTGGCAGAGCATGAGAAACTGAAAAAGTCCCAGACTCAGGATAAGCACTACTTAGCCATAACCACAACTTCAGTGTGTTACCTACATCATTCTCACACTAAAAAAATCCAAAACACAGCACACTGCTTGTGTCTGCTAAAAGGAAGAGCATACCTAAGTGGAAAGTTACAGCTTGCAAATCTAGCTACTCATACTATATCACACAATATTAAAATTCTAAGTAATTTATTCTACTTAAAACTTCCTTATTTAAGCTAAAGCGTTAATATCTCTTAACATTGAGAGGTGTCCCTGCTAAAGGGGAGGGCTGCCTGGTGTGCAGTCCTATTAGCATCCAGGGAGAACTCAAATTTGGCTTATCCAATGATCTCTTGTTGGTAAGAGATCTCATTGCTTCGAAAAGCACCCCTGAGAGGTGTCCCAGCTCAACGGGAGATCATCACCATGCAGCTGTGCTGTCTAGCAGGGAGATCTCAAAGAAGGCTCACTTAGGCGGTCGTACTTATGGGACAAAGTGGTTGGCTCATAGTCAAATTGCATACAGTGAGAGAGGTATGCACTAGGCTCCTTATACCCACAACTTATCAGTGTTCACTGTGTCACTCTGTTCCTTGTAGGTTTCCTAGAGGAGTTTTTGGCCCAGCTATGGCTCAGGTCTTTACCTCCTTTGGAGCCTGTACCAAACTGCTGATGATTTGGTAAAGGGAGGGGCGAGGTTGAGTGCATTCATCACAATGATGTAGGCAAGCAATCAAATCAGGAATAGATCTAGATCCACATCAGTACTTTATGTATTATGTTCAGTTCTTACTGTAGTATGAACTCACATAGACAAAAATAAAGGAAACAGTGTATTCAGGCTCAGCAGAATGCTTTTTCCTGACTAACAGGCAGCAAGCAAGCAGTCAGGAAAAATATGTTAAGCATACTAAGTTAACCCAGGTGTACTGGCTTCCTCTGGTTGACTGTGTCATCACAGACTGCAGCTGGATATACTCATTTAACAAGCAGATAGGCACATCAAGTCTGATGTCAGTGGGTTTAGATCAGATACATGAGGTTGGCAATCATGAATAATTTTCTTTCCATTAATTCCTGGGGCCAGTGTTCAGCAGTGAATAGAAAATATGGAAACATCAGAAGATTATATATTGATCCATTGAGGTAGACGGTAAAACTTCTATTGACATAAAGAAGAACAAAAACTGTTTCTGCTTGCTATGTAGGAGATGACCCATATTCCAGGATATTTAAGACAACCTACTAAAATAGTTGTTTGGAGCAGAAACAGGAATCCACATTTCCCTTATTAGAGTTCTGAGACTTAACTATTGGGCCAGAGAGAATCAAATCAATGTACTCCCTCTTCCCTCTCTTTGGTGTAAGGAATATTTAATAATTTCAAGGAGAGGAGAACAATTTTGATGTGGAGAAATTAAAAGGTCCTGTCTCAGGACACCACATAGCTTGGTCATTACCAAACTGAGACCAGTGAAGATTCAGGAAAGAATTAGACCTATTTTTTTCCATAGCCTGCTAGTCTCTGTGAAAAAAAATGAGGAGTCAACAGAATAAGTTTCTTTGGTGTTTTGTGCAGAGCTTGACTCTTACATAATCTGAAAAACTTCTGAAGGATGAAGCCCTTGGGATAAGACAACCAGAAAATCACCCCTCCTTTAATTCCAGCAAATTTTCGTTGTGCTCAGCTCTGGGAAGCTTCTGGTCAGGCTGCAAGCAGAACTTCAGCAGCAGTTTTGATACTCCAGGGTGAGGAATCAGATAAACAGGATTTGAAGAATCTAATTTTTGATGATAGACATCCCAAAGCATGACTACTTCCCCTGCTTGAGCTTGCATCTCCTCAGTTCACTTATTTGTGAAATGAGGATTATTTTCTTCTTTTTAAAAAAGCCATGGATGTTTTAATGTGACTGTTTAGCTATTTATTTTTAGCCTAGAGAAAAACTAAAAGAATTCTACTCAGAACTGTTGTTCTTGTCTTTTCATGTTTTCTACTTCCATTTTTTGCTTGTCTCAAAATAAATTGGTGTCATTTCACTTGTTCCTCTCCTGGCAAGGAGAAATTACATAATTTTTTTTTATTTCTTTGCTCTTTTAGCCCAGAGATATTTCCCAGCTTCTTAGGCAAATCATATTATTTGACTTTCTTTTTCCTGTATGCAGTATATGTATTGACATACTTTCTGTAAGAGAATAGGTTGTTATGTTTTCTTTCAGAAATTAGGCTTTAATTCAGATCTGCCTTAAAGTTACTGTAAAGTTTATGAATAACTTTAACAGACATTGAGTTAGGACTTAAGGGTCTAACTTCTACCATAATTTCCATCAGAATAACAGCAGTGTTAACACTACTGATATGTGCCAGTATTTACACAGATAAAAATCTGCACTTATGTTGGAAGTCCTGTATCCTCTTTGCAGTGCAATGAATGGTTTTCCATCTTTTTTTTCTTTACTATGTTAAATTTTTCTCTGCTATTTAATTTACATTTTATCTGAGGCTTTGGGCAACCCAGACTAGCAGGTTTCCCTGTCTATGGCAGGGGTGTTGGAACTAGATGATCTTTAAGGTCCCTTCCAACCCAAACCATTCTATGATTCTACATTATAAATTTTTCTGCATAAATTTTATTATACTCTGGTTCTTCATTTGTATGCTACATTTTTTTCTAAACCACTTTGCAAGCCTAAAACTGTTCATTTACCCTCAGCTGAATACAAGTGTGCTGGTTTTGGCCAGGATAGAGATAATAATCTTAGCAGCTAGTATGAGGCTATGTTTTTAGATTGTGCTGAGCACAATGTTGATAACACACTGATCTTGTAGTTGTTGCCAAGCTATGCTTACATTAAGCCAAGGACTTTTTGACCTTCTCATACTGCCCCTGTCCTCCCAGCTGCTTTTCTACAGGAAGCTGGGAGGAGACACAGCCAGGAAAGCTGACCCAAACCGGCCAAAGGGCATATTTCATACCATAAAACATCATGCTCAGGATATGAGCTAGGGGAGTTGGCTGGGTGGATGCAATTATCACTCAGGGACTGGCTGGGCATCAGTTGGCAGGTGGTGAGCAGGTGCATCACTTGTTTTTTCTTGAGTTTTGTTTTCATTGTTTTCCTTTTCTGTACCATTCATTATTAGAATTAGTATTATTAGCAGTGTTAGTAGTATTGTTTTATTTCAATCATTAAACTGTTCTTGTGTCAACCCATGAGCTGTCTTAGCTTTTTCCTCTAATTCTCTCTCCCATCCCTGGGGAAGGGGAGTGAGTGAGCAGTTGTGTGGTGCTTATGCCAGCTGGGATTAAACTACAACAAGAAATAATTTATTTGTAACCATGTTTCAGTTAGGTTTGAGATTATCCACTGCCTCCTCCCATAAATCTGGTGAGAATATGTCTATTCTGTTTGTTGTGGAGGCTGCGAAGTGCTACTTCACAGCACATTAAGAAGACCCTTAAGTTTCACAGAGAGGTTACTATTATGAGGAGTTTCAATTTGGTTTGGCTGCTACTTTTCATCACTGCTTGAAAATGTATTTATGCTGCTACACTACAAAAGGGCAATTCCAACCAATAAGAGAAAACAACTGATATAATCAAATAAGATGATATATATTTGTGTATTCAGGTGTTTTTCACTGTTATTAAAAGATATAAAAGAGGCTGATTATCAGTTCTTAAAGGTAATATGCTGGCTGGTCCATTTGTTCAAGAGTTGGTACATCTGTGCCCTGCTGCTTTTCAAGCCAGGAATAACTGCCTCTACCACATTCAAACAAGAGAGGCTCACGATTCAGAGAATTAGGACTGCACATACTGTCCTGATGACAGTGGGTAAGAAAAGCAAATGGGCAACTTTGAGTAGGAAGAAAATTGGGCAGCATTTTGAACAGCAGAATGTGATTAGACTCATTATGGATTCATTAAAAACAAGTTGTACCTGATATGCACTTAAAAGTATTCATGTAACTGAAGTTGTTCAAAATTAGAGCCATGAATGCATTTTACCTGGATCTCTTCAAAGCTTCTTGTACTTTACACTACAAAAGGATACTCTTCAGCTCACTTTTTATTGGTAGTGTTTTTCTTTTAAACATAACATCATTGCAAGCTAGAGCAGGAGGAATCACAGGAAGCTATTCAGATGTCTTCCATATTGAAGTGGATTAAATGTAATCAGCACATTTTTTGTAGAAATCAGCCCAGAATTTTGGAGGAAGAAGAACTTAAGTTGCTCTGATGCCATGATGGGGGTAGGTGAGCTCTTCTCTAGTTAGAAACTAGTGAAATTTCTTCCACATAATAAATTATAAACTCTATAAGTATATATTAATTTCCAGATTTACTTTTAATAAAATTGACAAACAAGCACATATATTAATATAGTATATACATAACTTGTGAAATAATGTTAATCTGATTTTATAGATTTTTATATACTTTATAGATTGATAACTATTGTCAACTTCAAATTATTTAACCCAGATGCTGATCTGGTCTTAGGTGGTATCTGAAGGCAGAAGTCATGAGCTCTTATTCTTCACTGATGTTCTCTGTGTTCAGATAAGTCACAAACATTACATTTACAACACATTGCATCATTATAAAAGAACAGTGTTTTCCACTCTAGTGCTGAAGCCGTTAATTCATAGCGTCCAGCTTGTGAAGTGAGCTAATCGCAGACCTTCTAAGACCTTTCAATGCCATGTATAGGCAGGGCAGATGTTGAAGAATTGATAAAATATGCTTATAACAGAATACTTCTGTCAATAAATGTCTCAGCTTCAAATTCAGGACAAATACTGAATACCATCCTATGTAGGGCTCATTTGCAAGAGAAACACATTGTCTCCATTTGAGGGGAAGAAACAACATTCTTACTGAGCCTTGGTGGGAAAATAAGACCTCCAGAAGCTCTCTAGAAGCCTTGATCATTCAGAAGGAAATTAGGGAATGTATGAGACCTCCAGCACTGATAACTAAAATAAAGCCTCAAGTAATCATGTCTCATGTGTTTGTGGGATTGATTGCTGGCTGCACATTTTTTTTCCCTCTGCCGAAGTTCTTCCTCCTTTGTTGGAAAGAAAATAGGACAGAGAAGCAAAATAAGATTCAACTTGTAAATTAGGCCAATCAGATGTATATGTCTGCTTGAGGATGGACTGAATAGCTCTCCAGATTCTACATGCACCAGCTCACTCTCCATTGATCATAATGGGAGCTCAGATACCAAGCTCCCATGTATGCCCAAACGTTAACATTTTAATTTATGTATTTTAATCCGTAAGCTGAAACCCACCTGGAGTGTGTCAATAGGAGGTAGAAATAGAAATGTTATATTTTCTCCCACCTCTCCCCCCATCAAACTTCCTGACAGCCTCACACAGGTCGTATATCACAGTATGATACTGTATGAAGAGTATAAACCAGACATTTTAGATTCAGAAGAAGTGTCCGAAACTACACTGTGAAATGAACTGGCAATCAAGAAACAGCTACTTATAAACTGACAAAACCCCACGTTTCTCAAATAAATTGATAGCATTATTAGAACTCTGGAAATTTTAATGCACAACTACTGCAGTATCAGAATGGGATTTAGATACATCTTTATTTTAAAATGTATGCAAATAAAATGCACCTGTGTTTTATGACTGTTGTTATATTCTTGTCTAGCAATGGTTTATTAAGACAGAACCTATACCAGCAATACCTCAGCAGAATGCTTGATTACCCTTACTGAATAGAATTTATGAGAAATAGAAACTGATATACAATTCATCATTTTTGGTGATTATGTTGTTTCTGGGAAAATATTGCTTGCTAAATAATGACTGACTGAAAGTGTTCTTTCTGTCATATTTAATACTTACAATGTAATAATTTTTAACCTCTTACACTAATAAGCAAAGTAATCTGGACACTCCTCACAACGATACATCTGCTTCAATAACAAGGTACAAAAAAGCACAGATACAGGAAGTCATTTAAAAGAGATAAAACACATCAGAGTTTTTGCATGCTTTTCAGCTGAGCTGCAGAACTATCCCTAACAGTTAATTTTCCTTTGCACTAACTCCTAAGGAATATATGCTAAGACTAGAGATGGATCAAAGATTGGTTCACATAAAAGTCATAACACTTCCTAATATTGTTAAGTCTGTAAAAAGGAAAAAAAATATATATAGAGTTGTATGAAACCCCTGAGCGGACTCTGCTCTGTGCTCCTTTTATAAGCAAGCCTTTAACTAAAGGTTCGCCTGTTGCTTTGCCTGCCTGGTGAAAGTAGAAACAAAAAGTCATTGTGATGTGTTACACAGTAATTTAACACTTTCCAGGAATGTAACTGCTTGAGGCCTTGAGTCAGGAACATGTTTTCAAAGGCCGGTTAAGGTGTTACTAAAGCAACGTCTGGATTTGGTGTTGAGGGCTGTTCATAAAAACAAGGCTTTGACCTTCTTGATAGTGACGCAGGGAAAGCACCCCTCACCGTGGCTGCTCTCAGGAGACTCATTTAATGCCACGACTCATGTCTAACAGGCAAAACAGACTCGGGACGTTATGTACTGTAGATGTCCCATCTGATCAGCCAGATAATAAATTTACATCATGTCATTTATACACATCCTATTTACATCCTGACATCCAGGTGTCAGTGTTCACATGCCCCTCACAGCTCCCTCACCAGGGCACTCCTGAGGTGGTTAACAGCTTTCTGTACTGGAGTTTGACTTAAACCCATTGACACTGAGGAGAGAGGCTGAACTCTGGACCCAGTATCACTGCAGACCTCATGCTAAGGTTTACCTCCAGCTGCCAGCTGTTCTGTGCTGTTGATGTTACTTTCAGAGCAGGGAAATTATTTCTCATTTGTTTTCAGTGGTGCTCTGTAGCAAGTACTGCTTTTAAGTGAGTTACGGTAGGAAAAATAAGGGTTGACTAGGACCCATTTCTTTCTACTATTCACTTTCCAACCAGACAGCTTCTACCTTTCTGGTGTTTTAAGAATAAGTTCCAGCTATGATTAAAGGTTTCTTTGTTTTGCCTTTCAATTATGTCTCTGCAAGACTGTAAATTCTTTTATATGAGAATTGTAAAGCACTAAGCATGCATCTGTTTTTAAGCTTGGGAACTATTACAGTCATTAGCTGCTTCTATAATTTGTCCTTTTTATACTAATACTTTCTCAGCTTGAAGGGCATATTGCATATATATTGTTTCTTTGTGCTTCCATGTCTCATTTACCCAGAGTGGCACAGCAGGTTCACTAAATTAAGGATTAGACAGACAATGGCCAGGATACTTCTCCCATCTCTATTTTCTGTAAATTTTCACAGATACAAATGAAATCCTTAAGTTCACAGAATGTGTAAAGCATACTAAGTAAAAGAAAAATATTTAATAGATAAAAGTTGAAGCTATATATCTGTGTATGATATATTGATTATTTTTCTTTTACTCTTTTTTCTGCTTTTTCATAGGATGAGTCTGGTTTATTGCAAATCCAGCTCCCACAAGTAGATTAAGCAGTGACTGGCATCGGTCTAAGTGCAGTTTATTAAGTTCCAAATATAACTATTTATGGAGATGTAAACCCTGTTTCTGAATAAAATTTGGCCAGCAAGGCATGCTGGCAGCCCTCACAAAGCTGCCCCTCTTCAGCAGTACTCAAACAGACCACCAAATGTGTTCTGCAACAAGAACAGATTGAATTTTTTTCTTTCTTCTTTCAACATACCCTTCTAGTCAGGACATCACTGAACAGAGCGAAGCCTTCTCCAAGAAAAAAAATACACTGAATGACTGACGAAAAGATTTTCATTAGACGACATGTGACAGTATCAGACCACGACTTCTAACACAACAATGCAGTTGGGTTCTTATTCTCACAAGGTGAAAGATATTTATCCAGCACCTCCCAGGAGTGCCAGAACAAGGCCGACCCAGGACCAGCAGAAGGTCTTTGCCTTCACTGGCTCTGGTGAAGCTCCACCCCCCAGTGACATCACCTATCCTTGCAGCCGCTGGAAGTCCTGCCTTTCTTCCAGTCATGTGGTTGGCTTGTCCCCTCCCTTTCCTGTCCTGGGGGCTGTCATTCTGTAAAGTGCCCTCCCCTCACATGGGCGCAGTCTGTCCTGTGATTGGCCAGCATTGCCATCTGCCCCTGCCAATTCAGCCAGGCACACATCACAAGAAGTCCCTCCCCTGTACATAACGATTTTAGGTTGTCCACCATTGGCACAGAGCTGCCATTTCGTAATCCATCATAACTAACTTGTTTTTATACTGTCCTGTGATTGGCTGAAGGGTGTTTTGTAATACCATTTTACCCCATGTGCTCAAAAGCAGCCCTGTGATTGGCTGCTAGGACCAGCCACACCTTCCAGCTGACCCAGAAGTGGATCAGCACTGGAAGCCCCTGCCCACCACACACATTGAGGCTTCTATTGCTGACATGGTGCTCCACATGTATCTATATTGTTCTGTGATTTGCTGACTGCCATTTTTCTGAACTATCATACCCATGTGATCGCAGAACTACCTCTGATTGGCTGCTCATGTTCTTTTTGACCAGGAAGTGCTCACATGTAAAAATATATACGCTATATATGCATGTATGTATTACTTATTGATACAAAGATACACATTATAGATATGTATACATGTTATGTCACAGAAATATATACAAAGAGCTATAAATTGCATATATGCATCCAAAGAACTGTAAGAACACTGTGTATACAACATTCTTTAATAATAATGAAATATTCATTGTTAAATTTTAATACAAAATAATTAAATGGAAATAACAGGCAGCTTTTGAGCCCTGCACTTTACAAGGCTGCTGGACAAACCCCAGCATGATTGGGGGGGGGAAGAACAAGGGGGCAGGGTGGGGCACTAAAGGGGTAGGGGGCACCAAAGGATTGGGGGACATGAGTGGGCTAAAACATGCCCCAAGGCTGGAGATACATCCCCAGAAGTCACCAAGGGTCCCTGAGGAAAGATGCATCCTGTGAGCCACAGTGAGAGGCATCACATATGGGGGCCCAATCCCAACAGGATGACACAGCAGGGTTACGAGGGTGGCCTCTGGACTTTGCTTGAGGCTGCGAGGGAGTTCCCATTGCTCTCTGCTTCTCTGGGGGAGCTTACACCTAGGAGTTGCCCAGAGAAGCTGTGGATACCCCATCCCTGGAGGTGTTCAAGGCCAGGCTGGATGAGGCTTTGAGCAACCTGGGCTAGTGGAGGGTGTCCCTGCCCATGGCAGGGGGGTTGGAACTCGATGATCTCTAAGGTCCTTTCCAGCCCAAACCATTCTATGATTCTATGATTCTATGATTACAAGGTGCAGTCTTGTGCTGGATGTTTTTCCTTGTCCTTAGGCTGATGACCTTACAGAAAGTTTCAAAATTCTCCATCTGACTGACTGAGGAGGGAGGAGTGTGCCTTGATCTGTTCCCTTTTCTGCCCATCCTGCAGCAGTGAAAGAAGGAACAGATGCGGAAGGGACAGCACTGTTTGAGGAAAAAAAAAGGGAAAAGTTGGAGAAGCCTGATCAGCAACCACAGCCCCCACACCCTGTTAATAAAGTTACTCAGTGCTTAAGTTAAATCGATTGTGCAGAGCTGTATTTCTTACAAGTGTGCAGTAGCAGTCTTTCAGTAAACATGTCTATGCCACCACTTCAGTTAAAAGCCATTTACTATGCCTCTGGTGGGGTGGGAAGCTTTGGCAGTAGAAATCCCCTTTCTGAAGCCACTAAAAGCTGAATTGCTGATTTGAACAGAAGCCAAGTTGTAATCTGACTTGCAAACCAATATGTTTGTAGGTTACAAAAGGCAGCAAGAAAGAGCTTTGAAAGAAACAAGGACAACAGTTGAACAAAAGATTGTTCTCCTCAGTAAGTATTGATATTTGTTCTGTATTTAGGACCATTGAAGCTATTTGTTTATGTACTATGATTCTTTTGGGTTTTGTTTTGGTTTGGTTTTTTACATTCTAATGGTCATATAAAGATGTTATTTTTTTTGTCAGGGTGAAAAAAATCAGGGAATATTTTCTCCTTGTCAAAAGGTGGGAAAATAAGACTGCCTTAAAATAATTTTGTCCCAGAACATTCATGATTAAACCTATATCTAACTATGACTTTTTGGTCCTAGTGAGATTAGTTATGAGGGCCCCTAGTTCCTGAAATTAATACAGATTATTCATTACCATCTTTATTGTTGTCTTCGGAACATAATATATGAATAAGCTTCTAGGCTGTTAAAAAGTTTTAACTTCCTACATGATATTTCAGTTGCTATGCAGTTTATCCTTAAGTGGTTTTTTCCCTTCTTAGAATTTTGTTTCCTTAAGTAAGTATCTTTTCTGCCTGATTCTTGTACAGCTCAGTTTTCAATTGAACATCCTGACTTCATCATAACAGTGATTTGTGGAACTGAACTTATTAACTACCTGCCATTGATCACTGGGCTGCTAATCTCAGGAGAAAGTCAGCTGCTGCTCCCAACTATAAATGCTGAATAAAGAACATGGATCAAGGGCTTCATCTGATGTCAGCTGACATCTCTTTTATAACTAATAAAGTTCTGATTAGCCAGGAGGCAGCCTTTGATGAATATGTAGCAGGAAAGTCAATGAAAAAATATTATGACAACTCACAGTATTTAGAATATTAATTAAAAGCAAAAGAAAAGCTTTTTTCCATTACTTAACAGATTTCTTTCTGTTTGTTCTTTCAATGGCAAGTGTCACTTGTCCTTTCTGGCAAATTTTTTTCCAGTTTGTCATGGATAAAAAAGGATTATTTAAGGGGAATAACTGAGAATAAGAAAGTGGAAAGTAAACCACAAACTCAGGAGAATCCAATAAAATTGAGATATAGAGCATGAAGTCTGGATCAGGTTAGAAATTGCAGGTAAAATGACTGCATAGAAGGAAGTGAATTATGACATTCATTTGTAATTCTGGTGTAATTATGAGCCAGAAAAGTAGAGAGTTCAACATCTTACTATGTTGCCAAAATACCGAGGGACAACACCAGAAGCTTGGGAGACTTTTGAGAAGAAAACCTGTGAATCATAAAAGTTAAGTGTAATTTTTTTCTCTGCAGAAACCAAAGTGCCTATGTTATATTAGACAGTAGAAACACAGGAAACTTTTAGGGCTGTGGAAAATTGTAAAAAAAAAAAAAAGTATCTATTACTGTGAATGGAGAGTGGATGTGAACACCTGGGTGCAAAATGCCAGCAGGGCATAAAAATGGCTTGTGCAGCTGACACCTGCAGTAGCAGATCATCAAGATCCTAGCACCCATCTACCTGCGATTTCTCAGAATGATCAGATCTGAAACAAAAACAGTAGCTGAATCCTGATGACTCACAGACTCATGGAAGTGGGACACAGGAGAGAGATTAATTGTACCTGAAGGGTATCATGAGATGCATCCAAAACCAGCACACTCCTCAGTGAATTCTTACTCCTAAGTAAGACCCCAGGTAGTGCAGGGAGAGGCTCAAGAACTGATGCCCTTCAAACTCCATGTCACTGTGAACAGCTCTGGACAGGCTTCCTGGGTACAGGTGTCCCAGTGCCCGAGTGCTTGGCAGGCTGCTTGCATGTGTCCTGCTTCTGGGGCTGCCAGTGTCTGAGCATGAGAGACCCAAATAGCTCGTGTTTTAACCAAATCCATCCTTCCCTTCTATGAGGTGTTGCATTAGGATATGTTGTTGCTACAGTATTGTAACATATTTCCTACAGGGCAATTTGTCAGTCTTATTTTCAGGAGTGTCTGAAAGGACATTCATCCCATCCTGACAGAGTGTTCTCAAATAGTTCGCACAGATCATAGCCACTGGAGCACTGGAAGAAGATCAGGTCAGGGAATACTTAGCAAACGAGACACAGCATTGGCCCTGATGGGATGCACCCATGAGCACTGATGGAACTGTCTGGTGTCATTGTGAGACCACTCTCAATCTCTGAATGTTCACGGTGACTGGGAGAGCTGCCTAAGGGCTGGAGGAAAGTAAATGCCGCTCTTATCGTCAGAAAGAGCAAGAAGGAAGACTCAGGAATCAGTAATCAGCCTTACCTTGATCCCTGGA